>JAOXYM010000006.1:27280770-27293270 GCA_028567055.1 Leptatherina wallacei | reverse complement strand
TGAAGAGCTAGTCAGACTACTGTGAGTCCAGTTAGACACAGGTACTGGAGACAGTGGGTTTTTTTTTTTTTGTTTACCTTCCCCCTCCTTACAATAATCTCTTTGTTTAATTATGAGATCAAGATTTAATCACACAATATCATCTTGGGCGTAAGTATACGCAGCTTGTTTAGGGCTGAGTTGTGCCAAAGAGCTGGACAAATCTTTCTGACTCATCCTGACGAGTAGAAGAGTTAAGCTAAGTGTGGATATGCTCCTTGAACAGCTGAGTCTGTAGCTTGCTCTTAAAAGTCGTGCCATGTTGTGGTGGGAGCACCGAGCGTCTTTCACAGGTAACTGTCAAGAGGGAGTGTAGCTCTGGATTATGGACTGAAGGTAGACAGGAGCCGTTTGGGTTATTGTCTTGTAACCCAGAAGCAGAGCTTTGAATTTGATGTGCGCTGCAACTGGAATGCCAGTAAAGGGCGATTAGCAGCAGAGTGACATGAGTTCTTTTGGGTTGGTTGAAGACCAGTCATGCTGCTGCATTCTGAATCATCTGCAGAGGTTTAACTGAGCATGCAGGCAGGCCTGCTCGGAAGGAATTGCAGTAGTCAATGTGTGAAATGACCAGAGCCTGAACCAAAAGCTGTGTCGTGTGTTCCGTTAGGTAGGGTCTGATCCTCCTGATGTTGTAGAGAACAAATTGGCAAGACCGGGCAACCAAGGAAACATGGACCTCAAATGTCAGCTGGTTTCTTCCATGACACCAAGATTCCTGGCAGAAATGTGGAGCGGTGTAACCCGAGCTTGCTTGAAGGCAGAGGGAAAGACACCGGATTTAAGAGAGGAGTTGATAATATGGGTTACTACAGATTTGATTGTAGGTAGAATGCTCTGCAGGATGTCGGTAGGGACAGGATCAAGAGGACGGGTTGTGGGTTTTGAGTTGACAAGAAGTTTAGAGTCTTCGTCCTCATTTAGAGAGTGGAAGGAGCAGAGTGAGGCACCAGTAGCTGGTTGGTCAGGCTCAGAGAATTGGTTACTGATGGTAGGAAGTAGGTAGCAAACATTTCTGCAAGTCAACACAGTGGGTGGCTGAGCAAGTGGTGGAAATTGAAGAGTGTTAAACACCATGAACAGTTGTCATGTGTTGGGCGCATTGCGGATCTTGTTCTGATAAAAAGCTATCTTGGCAGCATTTAGGCTGGATGTGAAAAATGCAAGTTTTTGCCAGTACTCGGACAAGTCAGTCTGCTCTTTTGATTTGAGCCACTTTCTTTCTTCTGCCCTGAGCCCTGTTCTGTGATCCCTTAGAGCCTCGCTGAGCCATGGACTGGGAGGCTTTTGTCTAGCCGGTTTTGACACCAGAGGACAGAGTTTGTTCAGACAGGAGGCAAGAGAGGAGCAGAGTGTTTCTGTAGCCTCTTTAACAGACAGTAAAGAGATGTCTGAGTGGTAATGACAGATAATAGTTATTAAGAGTATGAACTCTCCTGATGACAAAAGTTTACCCTTTTTCCATAGTATTAACATCAAAACAACACAAAAACAATAACCGTGTGACATGTTATTTGCGGCATTTCCTGCATATTTATGTAGGAAATTACATCAAAAAACCATTTTCTTTCATATAAATACATTCTGTCACTAGATTAGAAAAACTGACTGGAGTGATTATGTTACTCATCAATGTCACATTAGCAAATCAAAAGTATGTCACAGGATTCTCAAGATGTTATCTGCAATGACAAAAACCCCATGGCAGGACATGTTTGAACAAAAAAAGACAACATTATATAGTTTGAACTTCAGTAAAACATTATCTAGATTATTATTTTTCTTTAAAATAAATTTGAGTTCCTCACTTTGATGACTGATGGGATCTTTGAATTGATGTTGTCGTAGGTAAAATGGAGGCGCGTTCTGAAGGAGCATTTGTATAAAAGAGGATCCTGGTAAAACTCAATCTTGCCGCTGGCATTCCGCTTGTCCAAGCACACAGTGCAGTCTGCAAAGTTAATAACTTTTCTCAGGACCAGCTCTGGAGCTGCAATGAGAGAAGAAGAAAAAGGGAAAAAAATTAATGTCAAATATTTTTGCAATGAACGCATGAGAGAATAGGATTGGACCCCCTCTCTCCACCTTCCCAAAATTCTGGCAAAGTGGTGCACAGAAAGTGAATTGTGGATTTCGGGCTGGACTCCGATCCCGGTCCACCAAAACTTGTTTGAAGCTGCTCTCTAGTAAAGGCCTTCAGGGTGGAGATTAAGTATGCACATGGTGATATTCTCAAGTACTGTGATGTCAGTTGAAATCATATTCAGGGCCAAAAAGCTAAAAATTAAGGCCACAGTTAGCTCCAACCTTACACACACCCAAATCTTGGGTACTGACTGGCTGGGGTTTTATGAAAAGTGAGGCAATGTGTGAGAGGCTCCCACTACCACTGGATGTGTGTGAGATGTGTGCTCTGCTCAGTGGTGCAAGTTTGCCCAACAATAAGAGGGTGAGGAGGAACCATGAGGATACAAGAGGCTCCATGAGCTCCAGACATATTTCCTATGGCATATTTCCCAGGTAAGCACTATTATTCTGACACTTTACAATCAGCCTTTCACCAAATAATGAACGGTCATATGTTCTACCTTGATAAAGTGCACACATACCCTGTTTTTTTTATCATCATCATCATCATCATCATCATCATCATCATCATCATCATCATCATCATCATCATTATTATTATTAATTATAAGCTGTATGAGGTCAGTTGTGACACCCAAACTTAAATGAAGAACCTAATAGTTGATGCCGAAAAGTCACCAAGAAATTATTTTCCAGATGGCTCATCAGAACCTAATGGTGTGACACATGGGATTGTAATGACCAGGCATCCATGGATGTTTGCCTTTGGTATGTATCTTGTTTGAAATGTTAACTAGCTATCCTATGAGCTACTCTGAGAGCACCTCTGGAACTTTTCCCGTTCAGTTTCCATTTGGGCTGATTCGGATGGACTTAATCAAGTCCTTTCAGCTAAAGATAACCGGGTTGTCACTGCGTGCTGGTCCTGGTGGACCATGCAACAAGGCACTTCAATGATCTATTTATTTATTTAACCTTTATTTAATCAGGAAAAAAAACCATTGAGTTTAAGAACCTCTTTTACAAGGGAGTCCTGGTCCAAGATAGGCAGCAGCAAATACTTAAAAAAAAAAAAAAGTGGCTGAATGAAAGTTTAAAGTCCATGATTCATGAGTTCATAGCCATAGGATGAATGTCTGGGACAATGCAGTAAGTTCATAGCCATAGAATAAATAGCTTGATGCTTTCTGTTCACAATGCAGGAGGTTCCCCCAGTTCTCAATGGGGTTTTACCCTTTGAACTGCTCTATAGCAGCACAATGGTTGGAAAGATTCAGTACACCTTTTAGAACAAAACATTCACTTGAACAGTTATGACGGAAGAATTTTCTCTCTGTTCCAGAAAAAGCTTCTGTATTGGGAGTACTGAATTACATTCTTCATTTATGCTTTTATATTTAGTTTTGATTGCCATTGCACATTCTATTTGACCATTAAGCTCTCTGGACAACGTTGTTTTTGTTTTTTTGCTGCAAAATAAATTTGACCTTGACCTTGTACAATAGAGCGGTAAGACTCTGTCCCTGTTGCTCCTTTCAAGCTCCTAATTGCTTGTCAAGAGGTAAAGAACCTTTGTGGTTACATACCCAGTGGGAGACTTCAGTTATGAGCTTGTGTGTTCTGACAGGTGTAAGGTGGGGACATCTGAAAGTTCAGAGAGGATCTGTGCCTATTTCTCCGGTGAGTGCAATGAAAGACAGATGAACTGGAGATAATACATGTAAATCAAACCAAATCCACAATATTCCTTTGTGATAGCCTCCCAGGGAGCTGAAGATGTGCATTTGCAAAATGTTTTTCAGGTTCCCCCTCCACGCCATGATGCACAAATCTAATAAAAATTTATGTTGAGATTCTCCTGGATGTGTCAGGGCGTTCTTGGCCCGACTGACTTCCAGAAAACAAAAAGAAAAACTTAAATCTGTTATGGAGATGGGAATAATGGAGAAGTCACAAAGTGACTGTTTTAGCCACATTGTTTACATGGTCAAGAGGGATGGGTTTAGTTAAGTTTGGACCATTGTGTTGATGAGGTTGTACAGTTTGACCAACAACATTATCCAGTTTAACACCCCCCTGGAACAGTTGGGATAGCTGCCATTTTCACAACACTGGATTTGACCGAGGGGTATTGGCAGACTACCATTTGCATGCATGCTGCACATCCTGCCGCCCAACTGGATGACATTACCCTCACAGTAGCTGCGTTTCCATTACCCTTTCCATTACACCTGGACAGAGTATGTGCAGCTGGTGGCCATGATGCTTGGTTCAGCCTGGAGGGAGATGGGTGCATGTGTTGGCGGGCTGTGGTTTAAGCTTGGTGGCATGGTTCATTTACATTCTTCCAGCTCATCCGTTGGCTTCTGGGTTTATATGTGAACTATTCTATATCAGAGTCCAATCTGCTTTAAACCTCAATGTGATCCAATTCAATCATGGAGTTTATCTAGGATCTGAAAATGGGGCTTTTCTAGCATCTAAATGCAAGTTTCTGGCCAATAAAAGTTATGTTAAAACTTGCCAAATATCTCTACTTCACCATAGTTTGAACAAAGATTACATGCTTACTGTAGGATAGAAGTTATTTTCCCAGTAGATTTACTGCTCACTCACTAACCAAGGAAAATAAGATACTCACCAGTGATGTCCATGAAGGCCCTCTCCCATATATCATCCACAGTGTAGCACTCTGCTGAAGTGATGTTGACCGAAAGCACTATGTCATCTTCCACATATTTAAGGATCAGGTTGTTCACCACTATGTTCACGTTGTTCACCACACGCCTGATTAGACTCTGCACATAACCTGCAAACAAAGAGGCAAAAAGCATAAAAAAAATGCAAAAGGCCAAAAAAAAAGTTCAAAGAAATCACAGCAAGAATACCTAATTACAGAGATACACATGCATAGTGAGTTGCATAGTAGCTATATAAACATAAATTTAATACACTGAATTCCCTAATCAGTCACAGCTGCAGAGTTGCAGCTAAGGACCCAATTAAGACTCCCCTGCAGTTTGCAACTGCAAACACACAATAACCATCTCAGTACAGCTGAGTCACAGTGTGTGTGAAAGGAGACATTTTTGGGTTTTTTGGAGCTTTATTTGATTATTTCTTGCATATTAAAGGACGTTATCATAGATATTGCACTTTAAGGTCATACTAGGTGATATTATTGCTGCTAAGTAGTACTCCCTTGTTGAAACAATGCAAATAATGGCTTGGCTAATTACAGCGACCAAATGCTGCACCTTATGGTACAAGTTGTCAAAGTTAACTTATTTCTTGTATATTCAATTATGACTCATATATGTTCAAGTATATTTTTATTTGCATTATATCTGTATAGTCTAGGCAGTTGTAAAATACTTACTGATTTAGAGTCAAATAAAATACTGATCCGTGTACTTTTTGGGTGTACAAAACTACATTTATAATTTCTCATTGTACTTCCTTGCTGAAACTATTCTATCATAAGCTAATGAAATAACAGATAAAAGGACATATTTTAAATCTGTATCATCTTTGCCTTTCATAACAGTCCCCAAGTGGAAATCAGTATATTGAGTTGCAAAAGCTTTTCTTTTTTTCCCCCCTTTTACAAAAACATGGAAGCATCGTTGCAATGTCATTACAGAGGTGCACACCAAGCTATTAAGCAGAGATGACAAGATACTCAACTCCACTAGATGCCAAAAAGATGACAGAAATTGTTCAGTATTTGGAAAGGAACACATCCCGTTGACAAGAACAGAAAATAATTACAGCTCCAGGCTATTTAAAAGGGAATATTAGGATCTAAATAGTCCCTAAGTCCATGAAAGTCTCTGCAGTGCCAATTTTCTCAAAATGTAAAACTCTGCTTCAACACTTCAACTCATTTGCAGCTACATGATGGTAAAGGACATAACTACTATATGTACATCAAACAAATCATATGCATGCAGATATTGCTTTCAATAAACAGAGCTTTTCAACCGGATGTGTACATAGTCGTAGTCCCTACACCAGGTATTAAAGAGGGTAAATGTCTATGTTAAAGCTCTGAAATTTAGTTATTTCACTACTGTGTCAACAAGGCTTACAAACATTTAAAAGTTACTTTATCAAAGACACTTTTTATAATCATGTATGAATGAGGTAGTTTTATCTAATGGATTTCTGGAGATCGAGTAATGTTTGTAAGCAAGATATCCATTTGGGGCACAATAATTTGTTGTTGAAACACTGTAAAATAAATCAACAGCTGAACTCCCTTGAATTTGGGGTTCACTGACCCCTGCTATCCACATAGGTTGTAAATAAGAGGAGGTCCTGGCATGTTATCTTTTGGTACAGTCCATTACTCAGAAATAAAAGCTACCGGTTGAAAGGAGCAACATATGCATTAGGAATAAAATAATGGGGAATTTACGAGCCTCTGAAGTACTTTGCTCTCCTCTCAGATGTAAAATTCCTGTTTCACCTAAAACTATGCACATGCTGCATTAAATTGATCTCATCCAAGAACATTAAACCAGACATAGCCCTGCATGTTCGTTCAAATATATCCAAGCTTCCTTCCACGAGCACATGCATGCATTTATACTCAGAAATATATAATTTCCTCTTGTACTATGTAATCAGTATTTACAGAATAAAATAACTGGATAAGTTTAGACCAAGTTTTTTTTTTCAGGTTGAAATGTGGGAGGGTGACAGGTTTTCTGATAAAGTAGAAGATAGATTAAATAATCATGGGCCGGAAGGGGAAAAAATGACACTGACAGATCGGATTCCAAAGAGATTGAGGAGGCCATCCTGTAATGTTTCAGAGACACCCAGAAACAGAAGTTCCTCCGGACAAACATACAGGGTAATGTCATTTCTGTTAGGAAGGACCCTGAAATATTGCAGATCTGGGACTTTCAACCATAAAATATTAAAATATACAGCAATAAATCCTCTAAACCACAGGACCAATAGCATTATTCATTCCTCCCATATAACGTTAAACTCAGCCACTACAAGTTAAAACATATAAAGCTTTACTACTTTTGCCTTATTTCCAAACCAAATGTTTGTCTTCCTGCATATACATGTCTGGCTGAGGGTATAACGGAATCAATAATCAGGTTGAACTAAATGGTGCTCTTGATACAAATATTTATATGAATTGGTTACTGTTCTGCCACTTGTACCACAGACCTGGTTATGTATTAGCATAATCCAATTAACAAACCCCTCATGAGTTTGCTGCCTGACCAAACCGAGTGGCAGGAAGAGAAGATTACATAATATAAACTCCATTCATAAATGCTGTGTATGTTCATAACATTTGTGAGTGATCTTGCATGCATGTGCTCGTCGGTGTGTGGCCTGGCGGCTTTCATGCATGGATGAATGTGGGTGAGTGTGTGTATATGCCGATGGTTTTGGGGTTGCACCAGCAGTCTGGGCAGTAAAACCAGCACTTCACCCCCTGCCATTTAATTCTCTGGTTATAATTTACCCATGTCAGGGTGTCTTCCTTAGCTTTTTGCACTCCCTTATACTTTTTATGCCTCTTCTTGCCTTACAGTAAGTCCAAGGGTGTAGTCCATCTCTCTACAAGCTATCCTGCAGCTTTAAACTTCTGTGAACAATTGACACAGCCAGCACCTGTTCTACAGCCCAAAGGAAAGAAGTTCACTTAAAACTGTTCAAGCATAAAATAACTGGAAAAACACAACTCCTTTATGTGATCTGAGAATAGGCCAAGTGTTCTCTTTTCTGTAAGCTACAAAGAAAAACAATACTATCTGCTGTGCATGTTTACCATTTAAAAGCATGAGCTCTCCGTCATGGGGAGAAAGACTGACCGGGTGATTCAATAGTTAGGCTGTAAGGCCATGGTGTTGTTTTGAAATATCACTGGTGCAGTCACAAGAAAGATTTCAATAAATCCTTTTCTTTTCGTAAATCTGTACATGTAAAAGAAAAATAGAGAACACAGAGATACAAGTTCTCAACTCGACCTTGACAAATTCCCTGCAGTAGTGAGGAAACTCTGCAAGACTATGGAACTACAAGGTGACACCAGTAATATGAAACGCTTAATTACGTTTTGTCGATAGCCCTTGGGATACTTGTAGTTAAATGGTAGATTCCCCAAACCCAACCATCCATAGTACAGATAGTCCCCATAACAGAAGACAGCAGAAGATTGCAGTAACACCAGAACAGCTGTATTTATTTTCTGAGCAAAGGCCGCAGTACCAGAACAGCAGTTGCCCCGGACCGTGGATTTTAGTCCTCTTCAGTGGCACACATACTTGCATCATAGACCATTCTCAGAGTGGACACTCATATAAAAAGATGAGTCAATTACAAATACAAACAAAGGTGCCAAAATAGAAGTAGAAGTGCATGCACTTATGTATGCACTACTTAACCTTTATGTTCTATTGTGGCACTTCCTTCCAGATCACATTGATTATCAAAAATCAATGCATCAGTACAGCCAGAGTAAATTAAATATAAATTTCCACAAATATTCTAGTCTTCTGAATGAATAAGTACAATATGGGGGGGATCAATAATGGAAGCCCTTGTACAAATTTAGGTACTCTTGAAAATACAGAGTCTCCCCAAGGCATCAATCCAATATGCAAAATAACAAGTAATCTAATATTAAATGAAAATGTTTAGCACAAAATGATCCTCTTTCTTAATAATCTGCTCCTAAATTTCAAGACTAACAAGATGGTGAATTACTTCAACATGACCACAGCCATTAACTTCATGGGTAGGGAGGTTAAAGTTGTGAATAAATAAAAGTATTTAGGTGTGAACCTGAATGAATAAAAAATGGACTGGAGGACTAACACTGCCACTGTGCACAATAAAGGGATGATCCCACCATTTTCTATGGAAGCTCAAATCCTTCAATATTTCCTGTAAGATGCTGAAGATTTGTGGCAGGAGAGCCAATTATCCTGTGGTGTGGTCAGCTGGCGGAGATGCAGGATCAATAACCTCATGAGGTCAGAAAATAAAAGAAAACCACTAGATGTTTGAGTCAGTAGTTACATTTATACTGTCAGGCCAAAAGGAGGCAAATGAGTGCATGCCAGGGTCAATAGTGTTTCCACTTCCAAGGTTTTAACAGGGTTGATCAGGACTCCCTGAAGGACTGCGGCCAGGACTTTCAGTCCAGCAAATATCCTTCGGCCAAAGAGGGCTGTTCTGGCGAAAACATGATGTTTTCATAAGAAGGGAGCGAAGGACGCACCATTGAGGCTTGGAACAGGATGCTTTAAAGTGAGTAGGTTCAGGTAAGACAGACACATAATTACTACTAGTTCATATCTAACAAAATACTGGCTTACATTATGCATTCAGTTGTCTTTGTGATTCCCTAAATGGTCTTAATCTTAATGAAAATAGTTTGTGTTTTTGCATATATCTGGCCCCGTTCCAGGACCAGGTTTTTCTTATATGTTCCGGCCTGCTACCAGATGTAGTGACACTGGGCCTCTCCATCTGCCTCTGTACCAAAACATGGAGGTTGCATGTGAACAAAATTCCATCCTGACATCTGGTATGAGGTGTTGTCAAAGAGCATGCAAACAAACCAACCTGCTTTTTTTTTTTTACTGGTAACAACAAACTGCTCGGTACTTTGTACAGGTTGTCTGAGGATAATGTTTAAAAAAGGAATTTAAAAAATCAATCATAATTGTTCTGCAACCAGAGAAAAGACCACTTAGTACATGTGTCTGCCACTGGGTTTGGATTCAGGTGCCAAGTGTGTTTTTATTTCTTTTAGTTTGTTGTTTTTTTGTGTCATCAATTTCTTTTGGTTGCTGAACAACAAAACATTTTCAAATCAAAGTTCATATCTGAGCAAATAGAGCTGCAATTAGGCTTGTGGTAACTGCTTTTTTTCTAACCACCTGTGTGTTACCTGTCCAGTTTTACGTATAGCTTTTTTTTGTAACAGAACTAAATGATTCTTGCATGTCGGCAACGATATCAGCATTGCAACTTTGTGGTAAGTTTATCATGATACACATTCACAATCATCTACCTCAAAACTTTTGCAATTAAAGCAGTCCTTTCACTGGATGAAAACTCAGTATCCAGACAGCTGAAATCTCTGTTCACCGTCAGCAATAATTCATGCTGTGAAAGATGGGGGACTCGTGCTGTATCTCGGACTGAAAACTTCTGATCACTCGTAAAATGCTCTGATCTGATGAGTCCATTAGAGTCTGATTACAGTGATGTTTCACTGCTGACAGTTACAGACCCAGGAACAACATAACAAGCAACCACTTTCTTCCAGAGTAAACTGTGTTTCTGTGAGTTGGAAATCTCTGCACAGGACCATTTCCACACAAGGCTGTGCATTTATCTATGAGCACAGGATACAATAAATTCTCACGGCAGGTCTGCAATTATGTACAAAGTCTGAGTCAGTGTGGATTTGTGGTGCAGCACAGCAGATCCTGAAAATAATTACTAAACAAACCTCAAACCGCCATCTAAGCATAAGCAGCCACATATTAAGCACTCAAAATTAACACAATAGCAAAAAAGCATATTTAAATGGATTCCCAAAACAAATCAAATAAAACCTTAGCTGTATAGCTTAGCGATACTGATTGTAGTGCACACAGACGCACTCAAAAAATGATTTGGGAAAATAAAAAATATGATTACCAGCCTAAGCCAACACATGAGAATAGGCCTATAAATCATTATACACTACAATTTGAAATAATGATAAACGCAGACAGATGTTAATCTACTCCCCTATTCAAAGAAGAGCTTTGACAGTTATCAGATCTTGATAATGGCAGATTTACTACTACTAGAGGAACAGTACGTGCGTGTGCAACGCGAGCGTGTCTCAGGGACCGCAGGGAACTCCTCATGGAGACTGATGCACCGGCTGGCTCAGTCACTTTCGGCTCTTGTTTCACTGGGCGAGGCCTCTTGACCATGAATATGACATGAAAGTGATGTGACATTGTCAATGACGTGACATGTCAATGACGTGACATGTAAATGACGATAGATTTCAGCTGCTGCATTTATCAAGGCCTGATCCTCCATAGACCGGGATTGTTCAGATACGAATGTTTCATGAATCACACGTCGATCCAAACGCAAGATCATTCCTGCCATCAGATGGGCTCTCATTTCCACGTTGGTTTGATGAATGCAGGCCACTGTGAGTAGAGACTGTGTCAGTGTAGATCTGTTAATGTATGAAAGCCAAACTATGATTTCAACAGCCTCTTTTAAATCCTAGCAAGAAAAAAAACCATTTAATATGCAACATGGCCATAACACCATAAGTTTTATAAACTTGATTAATTTGTGAAAATGATCATACATCTTATTTTTAGTTGCCGTTATTCATTAACTGGAGCTGTTTACATGGATCCCTGGTCAACAAACTACTTAAAATGTTCGAGCTCCTCAATATCAGGACAGAAAATTTTGTATCCGTACTAAGAAAATGTAAAAGGTCTTCCAATAATATTTGGGGTTCACTGATGTGCCAAGTCTTCACTTTTAAAAAGCATCTTCTAAAGACATGAAAAGACTCCTCACAGGTTTGGTTTGTATCTTGTTCTTATGAAAATATCCTCTGTCTGAGTCATAGCAGGTTAGTTTTACCCCATCTACCTTTTAACCTCTACCTTTTAATTAGGAAGGCTGGGATTACGGCATTCATCTACTTCCTTGCTATTATTGAGCTGCCCCAACCTCTGAACCTTGAGTTGTCTCTATAGCCTGTAATAGCCTGAAACAAAGACCCACTGGTGGAACAGTGTCAAATGTGCTCACAAATGAACATAGATACACTAAAAGCTTAAGACAAAAAAAAGTTTAACAAAAAAACACACACACACACACACACACACACACACACACACACACACCAGGGAGATCTGTTAAAGAGATGCTGGGGTGTGGGGCACCCTGCTTTAACAGCTGGGGAGAGATATTATCTCATAACATCAGGCCAGGAAATGGATCCTCCCCTGACACAACCAGCCAGGAGTGTAAGTTCATATATTTAAGCATACGGGGGCTCTGGGAGAGAACCTTCGGATGGTACACTGACCTAGCTTTTCCAGTTACTGCTCCCTGTTTTCTGGTGTCTTTTTTCTCATTTTTACACTACTTTCCATTATTTTCTATTCTACTTTGGTCTGTCACCTTCTTTGTCATGGTTATTGTTTTTACAAATGTTTTTGCCTCCAAAACATTTTAGTGCTTCATGTTTTCCCTGACAGTGTTGTCTACATGGACTATCCACCCTTTTATTCACCTGTATAGATTTATATACAAACAAAATGGCATACAACTTCTTTTTGCAAAGCATTTTG
>JAOXYM010000006.1:27223872-27258354 GCA_028567055.1 Leptatherina wallacei | reverse complement strand
ATGGATGGATGGATGGATGGATGGATGGATGGATGGATGGATGGATGGATGGATGGATGGATGGATGGATGGATGCTAAAGAGTAATCAAGTCAGAATCTATCTCTATTTTAGGCTACATGAGTACAGTCCCTTATGCTAACAATTTCTTATGAGGATGTTTCTCAAACACTGTTCAATTCAGCTTTATTTGTATAGCCCCAATTCACAGTAATGTCATCTCATGGTACTTCACAGACAATCATTTCAACATAGCATTACACACAGTTCTCAATCCCACCATAATTCCCCCTGTCAGCTGTTGGGAGTCAGGGAGACTGTAGTCAGAGTTGGTTGATTAATTAATTTTCTTTTTTTTAAGAATTAATTGGTGTTTTTATGTTATCTTATCTGGAAATCTAACCAAACTTCAACACAGAAAAGGTAAACCTCAAGTTACTTAATTGAGACACTAATCCTGTTTTATAGTACAGGCCCTTTGAGCAACATCTGCACGCTAACCTTTCAAGCTTGCAGATGAATATCTAAATCATCATTTTCAGGACACAAAAAAAGAGATTTTTATACTGATAAAAAAAAGACAATTTATAATAAAGGGTAATTGTTTACTTTCTCAAATGGTTCAGAGACTGAGAATTAAAATACTTAGTGGACACATTAACATTTTCCAGAGAGATACCAGGTTTGAGCAAACTGTTCTCAAAACTGTTTGGACTTAAATGCTTTTTAGGTCTGAATGGATTATAGAGAATTTCCCAAAGTTAACATTGGTCATTGCCAAAATGCTTTTTTCCATTAAACTTCAAGAAACCTGAGAGGGTGAAAAAAGCAACTGTTACTTAGCTGTGACAAAATAATATCTTTCATTCTGCCTATGAGGTGCGTCATGATTTTCACACTCCAAAGTACTCACATTAAACAATAAAAGGAGTAATATATGTTGGCCTTAGTTATTGGCAATTGTGGCTTTAAAGTCTGTAACAAACTTTTCCAACTGCCTTTGTATGAAACACATATGACACTTTATAAACTAGCATGAGCTGAAAATTAAATGGTAGGATGTAGTTTCTCTTGTGATTTTATTCCAAGTCAGAATTAAAGGATAACTTTGTCACAACTACAGTAGAAGCGGAGAAAAGGGGGGTGGGTGGAGTAATAACATTTGAAAAGGCCATTACAGACATTCTTGGGAACACACAAGGAAAAAGGAATGAGAAAGCTTTACTTTGGCATGTGCAAGACTTTCAAATAACAAGAAGATCTGGACCGCCCTGTTCTGGCAAACAGAAGAATCAATTACATGTTTCTCATACCAGTAAAAAACTAACCTGAGCTCCATCCCTTAGCTTGAGGATGCACTCCATGGTGTTGATGGTGATTACGACAGGCTCCGAGCCCAGCTTGGTCCAGGGTACATGGATACGAAGCTCATGGATATGACCACTCATAAATGTAAAGGGCAGCTTCAACTCCTATTAAAAGACATACACATGGAAAATGATTCAGAATAACCTGTATAAGAAAATCTTCTCTTCAAAGCAGACAGTGCAGTAGATGAAATTGTTATCCAATCTTTTACAAGGTGGGTTTTCTGTCTGTGCCTTTGTTACTTCCCATAGTCCAAAAATATCCATGTTAGGTCATTGTGATTCTAGCTGTTCATATTTATGAGTGAGAATAACTGGTTTTATACAAAAAGTAGCATTTTTAAACAGGTTTCTAAATATAGATTAAATCAAACCAATAAAATCCTCTCATTGCCAACAGCATTGTGTTCACCCTCAGAGTTCTGGGGGCTATGGTGTATCAGAATTGGTCCAGTAACTACCACAACCTCCCAGCGGGATAAACATGTAATTACAACATGAATGGGTGGTATTACACTGTATCCTGCGTGCTGTGATGGAGCACAAATTCAGATTAGCGTGACTTTTTTGTGATAACTAGACTTGTTTATTATTTTTGACGGAAGCACAGACATCAGGCCTGAGATTGATCTGCCAGCAGTCTCATCTTTTTTGTGCCCCAGGTTTTCGTCTGTTTAAGAGCCTTCATGCAGTAAGCATACTTTTCAGTAAATAAAAAGTGAGCTCTGCCAACTCCTGCAACCTCAACCGCAATTCTCTCAGTGAAACCTAAGATATACATCCCAGTGACGTGTTTCCATCAATGCAGAAAGGAGCTGATGAATACCAATGATGTTGCAGAAATTTGACATGGTCCAAATGCCAATCAAACACCTTCACACAACTCAAAAGCCTGAAGGGTGGTTTGTCTGAACAGTATAAACAGGACTAATGGTCAAATATTAATGAATTGAATCACATGACTAACAGCTGTCCAGGAAATTACTCATCTTGTCCAATGCTAGTTAGAACTGTTTCCAGACACCAGCTCCACACACAAACCAAAACCAGAGCCCAAAATAAAGTTAACCATTCCTGTTCTTGAGGCAAAATTTACTACAATTTTTCATTATTTACATTTTTTATGAGCCATAACATTGTAATCTTTATGGTTTGAAGAAAAGCATGAACTGTTGTTGATATGCTAATTAATTTTATTATTACTTTAAAGAGACAATTATAAATCAACATTACATCTACAATTCTACTGCCCTATTTTTATAATACACAAAACTGAAAAATTAGCAACATTTGGTTGTTGGTGGGTGTTAATCTTTTACCACTAGTCACAACACCCCTTATATTGACGATATGACTAGTAGTTATTACATGATTTTCAGTACTAAAAGGTTGGTTAACACGCATCTATAATGGTGGAAGTCAAGACCACCTTGGTGGTAGTTTTAGTCACAGAGGGTGTTTAACACCACTGAAACACCGGCAGATACAACAAGCATTTTAAAAGTAAATATCAGATTTTCCCACAGCCCATCAAATCCTTATACCGCATCTTAACTTCTTAGTGTGAGAACAAACTCATGAAATCAGACTACTTACAAACAGATTTCACATGCCTTTGCTTTAAATTTGAGTCAAAATATTATTAACCATACATATTTCTGATCAAAGCTAATGAAATTCAAGTATGTCTGCTCTATAACCCCTAGAATTTTTCAATAAAAAATACTTTTCAGATTAAGATGATATTTTATTGGCCATTGTAAAAGTTAGAAGAATAAAACAAAAGTAGGATCATTTCCAAACTTTCAACATTACATTACACACAGATCTCAATCCCACCATAATTCCCACTGTCAGCTGGCTTAAAGCTGCTTCCAAGAAAAACTTTCATCAAAACCTCTGTTGGGATAGGTCGTGTTTTATCCTGCTTTTCAGAAGCAGTCTGAACCCACTAAAAAGAATAATAAATCACAACTAACTAACGGAACATTGATCTAATGCAGACATCACATGTGTATAAAGAGAACACAATGTCAAAATAACACCGCAGAAAAGAAAACATATCCATCAAACTACCAAAAAGACCGTAAATATACTTTGATTTTACCTGGCAGAGCAGCACTGCCGTATCTTTACTGATTCTAATTAAGGCAATGAACTCTAACAAGGATGCAGACTGAATGTCTGAAAGGAACAAAAATATACTGTTTGGCTTCATGTGTTTGCTGCAGTTATTTAATTCTGAGAAAATAAATGTTTACTTTAACCCTCCGCCCCGTCATATCTGCATGCTTAACTGCCTCTTCTGCTGAGCAACCAAAACATTTCAAAATGGAAAGCACTTATAGCCACTGATAGCCTTTAATGTATCACATATGCATAGGGAGATAAGGGGTGCATATGAGCGAGCAAGCAAATAAATAAATAGATAAATTCAAGAAGTGAGAGTGCTGTAAAGCACTTACAGTAATAGAAAATATTGAATAATATTAGATAAGAACGAAATATGTCAACTATTCAGAGACATCTACCAAAAGCACCCAGACCCTGCTTGCTCCTAACAAGATAGATCACTTAAGTGCACATAGATATGAAAACAATATTCTTCCCACATGAATCATACTTCAACACTCCATGGCATTTCTCCAAAAAGAACAGGTTTTAAAATGAAAGATGTCAAAACTGAAAAATGTCTGATCCCAGTAAGTTTTGTCTTGATAAAGAATAGTTCCCCCTAAACACAAGCTCTAGTCAACATACAGTACCTGCTCCAGTACATCCAGCTTCAGGTCCAACTTGCTGAGCACCACATCCCCTCCCCACAGAGAAAGCTGCAGGTCAGATGGCTTCAGGTTCTTAATGTACTTGTTAACATAGCTCATCAGGAGCGGTGTAACATAAGACTCCAACATCTTGACTCAGTCCTGTATACAAGTCAAAGATAGAACAAAACATTGAAATGTCATTTTACACTTTTTATACAATACTGTAAAGAAAGGCTTTACCAAAGAACAGGAGAGATATTCAGATATGTTACAGCAGGAACGCAAAGGGTGTTTTTAATAACATTAAATTTGGCTGTACTCAAGTTCAGGTGTGCCACTTATTGGGTAGCAGCATTGAGCATACCATGGGCTCACAAGGGCTGGTTTATTGGAAGTGAGCCTTAATTAAATATATATGACACACCTGTGTTATTCCTGCTTTTAAAAACTCAAAATATCTGTTTAAGAAGAGTATACTAATATTCCACCTTTTACTTGCAAAATGTGTGGTCATATTTAATGTTTCATGCCAACTTCAGTGTAATTAAATGTCCCTTTAAAAACGAAGCAAATGATGTAATGTGTTCCGGCCTATGTTACTATTTGGCTGACATGTACACTTAAGAGGGGGGGAAACAATCATTCAGCTCGTGTAGTTTTCAAGTCAACATTTAATCAAACTTTAAATAAATTATATATTTCAGCGGTTGTACTTTTTAGTGACTTGTTAGCCTGTTTGCTAATGTGGTTTAACCTTCATAAATGCGACGAAATTAGGAAGAACTAACACTAACTAGCAACTCCATTTGCAAAACAATAGTATTTTAACTAAAACTGTAACGCTATGAAGTAACAAATGTAACATACTGTGGAGCAGATAGCGAAGGAGGCTAACTGTGTTTTCTGTTCATTTAGGTAGTATAGCAAAGAAGCTAAGCCACGGCTCGGGAAAAAGTCGCCCCAAACTGAATTTCCTGAATTAAAAAGGAAAAAGTCCAGCTTACTTGATCGCCGCTTGAATCCGGTGGCTGTTTGTTGAATAAGACGTTTAATTAAACATGTTTATCCCGTTAACTATCGTTAGCCACATCTTTCATCGGTTATAGCGCAAACGTCATCTGTAAACACCAATGCGGCTTCCGTATAACTGGTGTTACGTTTGCGTCAGTGGGAAATTTGCAATTCATACATCAGTTCACAATCACGACCTGAAATTGTGGCAAGACGGTCTGAGAAAAATGATTGGTCGAAACTGCCGATGTCTTTTTCTTCGGTAACTGCAGACCCAGGTGGCGTTGATGACAGCTTCTTTCCAAAAGCTTCAACACCTGTAACGTTTAATAATATATTTAATCAGAATGAGCGTCGTTGTCACATCTCCATACGCGTTATGGCATCGGTAAGCCACAGTTACGCACGGTCCCTTTTATGGTTTTTGGAGTTCAGTGTTGCTAAAAGAGTATTTTACATTACTCAACTCAACTTTTTTATAAAGCACTTTAACACAACGTGAGTTGACAACAAAGTGCTGAACGCATTATGGAAATAAAAATAAAGTGCAAAATAAAATCAGGAACAATAGCGGTAAAGCGATAAAGCAATAAAATCCTTAAAAACAATAAAACAAATTACAAACTTTCTATTAGACACATCTCCTAGTTAGTGTTTGGGCAACACTTTTTTATATGTATTAATTAAAATATTTCAAAACAATCGTCTATTTTCCAATTTATATATATATATATATATATATATATACATATATATATATATGTGTGACTATTAGACTGTCCCTTTTATTAATACGGGGATATATCTAAAGGTCATGACTTAGAGTAAGAGATTTAGAAAAAAAATTAAAAGGGGGCTGTATTTGCGTATTGCTGAGACGATCTGATGCTAAATTATTACATAATTTCAATAACTTGTCTTTATGATATCAAAGAATGTAAGCAAGAACTGATTTATTTGTATAAACAAAAGATTACAAATGTTCCTGTTACTAAAATGATAGGCTAAATGAATATAGAAAAAGGCCTGTTGGTAATTAAAGTGAAGAGTCACATCACATGGACAATCTAGACTAAAATACAAAAGTCAATAGAAATCAGACAGTTTTTATTCTTTATGGATTTTATATTATTTCAGAAACAGTGGGTTCATGGCATGATTAAAAAATAAATCACTTATTAACCTTGTTAAGCAAGAAGTTCAGCATGAAAAATGTGAGATGAGCTTTTGGACACACCAGGGTCTGCCCCCAACGCCCTCTTTTATATCAAATCTTTCTTCCTCGTATTTCTTGTCACTGTAGTTGTAATATTATTGTCGTTGATGTTTTGTCTGAGCTGTTTTAATAGCTAGATATCAGCATGCACAGAAGTCCCAATCAAGGCCTACCGTGATGATCTGGATAATTGTCCAGTGTAGAAACGCACAATGTTACATTATTATCAGTCTGTGTCTTTTCTTCTCCAGGTCTACTTCTTCTTCTTCTTAAAGGAATATTCAAATCTGTCATGGTTGCCCATGGCCTTCAGCCAGTGCAGCTTCCACCTATCAGTTTTAGATAAGGCTCCCCGAGGACGCAGTCCACACATCCAGGTCACGGGTTACATTTGCCATGTGATTGTCCACTCCTTGCCATGTGTGCCCGCGTGCGTCAATGCACGTGTTCAACTGTGCACTCAATAAGCTTCTGTTACTTCTGATGCCACTACAAGCCAGGATGCCCTGCAGGTACGAAGACTGTGAAGGTGTTTTGTTGGTCCCAACACTGATAGCACAGTGTTTAAATAACAGATCATCCTAAAAGTTACGATGTTAAAATAAAAAATAATAATAATAAAAAATAAAATAATAATAATAAAAAATAAAAATAAAATAATAATAATAATAATGATAATACGATGTGCTTCATAGAATAAACAATGTAAAACAATCAAATGGGAACTTTTTTTTGCCTGCTTTTGAACGCAGGGATTTAACAGATAACTGGACATTTATTGTCTTCTGTTCTGACGTGCTCCCTAAAACGACAGAAAAGCTGTTGCAACTCTCCAGTTCTTTTATCAAAAGCTTTCTACCAGGTGAGGATGACATTTGCTGGACATGTGATGCTTTCATATCAAACGGGGGAAAAAAAAATCTAAAATATTCGACATATTTATGATGTATTCCCCATTTTCTTTTTTAGATTATATAATTTTAAACGCACATGCGTATTTGAGACTAAAATAAAGAGATACATTTATTCTATAAACATACAGTCTTTAATGTTAATTAGCTCATTATTATTATTGTTGTTATTATTATTACTACTACTATAATAATAATAATAATAATAATAATAATAATAATAATAATAATTAGTTTTGATCTGTGTAGATTTTATATTTCCATATTTTTTGTTGTTGTTGGTGTTTTGTTTTGTTTTGAATATTACATATTTTATAATTTAGTTATTTGTGAAAGCCCATAAAGGCGCTGAGACGCTGCACTTTGTTTCTTTTTCATTTCGGAAATAATTAAGAAAATCCTTTCCTGCAATGCACAATAAACTTGTCCTTAATTCATGGCCTTGTGGAGCAATGAGCGCACGTAAACTCCTGCTGTTGTTATTTTAACCACTTGGCCCAGACCATGTTTGTGAGCCTATTAAAGAAAAATGCTACTCCCCTCCCCAAGCAACTGATTGCAGTGTCAGGTGGAAAGCGGTTATAAGACGCGTTACCAGGTGGAAACAACCAGCCTGAGTGCCAATAAACATAGAAAGACACAGCGTTTAGTGAGTGAATCTTGCTTTGTCCTTCGCTAATAATAAAAATATTATACATCCGCTCATTCTGATCAAGCCTCAGCCCAGATGGTTATCAGTGGCCGGTCAATGTTTAGCTGGATTAAATCCAGATTCTATCTGCACAAATTTACTGTATAAAGCACCGCGTCTGAAGCGCACAGTTCCCCTTTGAACTTCCCTCTGATAAGGCTGCAAGAAATTCTCTAAAAATTATTTATGAAAACAAAGATCAGGCTATGCAGCTGAAATAGTCTTATTTTAACCAGAGTTGAATTAGCCACATGTGAGAAGCTGAGTGGCAGTTGTGTTGTTTTAATCAATGAACGTGGTCATTAATGCTGCTGGCGGATGAATCCATGTTTACGCAATAACAAAACAGGCCTTGAAATCATTTTCAGGCGGTCATCAAATGTCAACAACACAACCGCCCATCTGTAAATTTGTATCAATATACTTTTTTCTCTAACAAGTGTCTCCTTCTTCCGTTTTCAGCCAATTATGATATCAGAGGTGCGTGGTGTAGATAAAGATGTGATACGGCTGCTAATGCGCCTAATAAGCTTGCTTATCAGTCTTTGACGTGGAAGGCAATAATGTTGCTTATAAGTCTGAGACTTACAAACAAAAAAACAAAAAAAGACTGGACGCTGTTGACAAAGGTCCAAACCAGACTGGACATGCTTAAAATAATTATTTCTTTTTTTTTAAAAAAAAAAGGGGGAAAAAACAACTTGTCCCAGTAGGAGCAAACAAGATCCTCCTGTCACCTGATGCTCCCTTCTAAAACACATCAAGCCCAACAAGTCAGAAAATCTGTTACTGCCGCCCATGAACTTAAACACTTTTTAATTTATAAGTGGCTCCATCCGAATATTGTTTTTGGGCTGTAACATTTTCTCTTCTCTTGTGGATAACATGAAATAAAAACAAGACGAATGGAAATATATCATGGAAATATTTATTTCTAAAATACAATATAACATACTTTAAACTTATGACTGTTTTTTTGACAACTTTATCATTTCAAGGTCAGAAAATAAAAAAAAACTAAAAAAAACTTTATGTACATGGTCTTGATATTTACAGGTGGTGGAAGCTGGACATGATCATGGCTCTGCAGTCTTTTCCTCTTGAGGTGCAACCAAATTCCTGGCTAAAATGCGCTGCAGTAAATGTGTCCTCATTTGGAGAGTCCCTTTAATCACAAGAGTCGCCGGTTTGTCTCTCTGCTTTTTGTCCGTTTTTAACTTTGTTTGTCTGTCCAGGCTAGAAGTCCTGATGCGGGCTGTGCGTCAAACTGTGCCGTCGCAAGTCACAGTTGCGCCGAAACACCTTTCCGCAGCGGCCACAGCTGTAGGGCTTGATGTCTGTATGGGTGAGAAGGTGAGTTTTCAGGTTACTTCTTTGATTAAAGGTTCTTCCGCATGTGGGGCATTTGTGGGGAGACTCCTGTTTAGATTTAAAGCAAGCAAAGGATTATTCCCTTTAAGTGTATAGAATAGCTATCATTTGTATTTCAGACATCTATATATTGCGAAAGCTCTCATTCACTGATTTTTACATTGATTATACATTTTGTGAGTAATTCTCATCACAAAATCGTTCTTTTAAAAATTATAATAGGCAAAACGCAATCTTTCTTTTAAAAAAAAGAAGATTAATATCCCCATGCATGTATTATGATAATTACATACACTCTAGGTCATGCTTACTGTTAATATTCTGAGCTTACCTGCATGTGTAAGGTTTTATGGACGGCTAGAGTTCGAGACTGACAGAATCCCTTTCCACATTCTTGACATTTGAATGGTTTTTCCTTGGAGTGGATGTATCTGTAAAACAGAAATGTCACTTAATCAGAGTGTGCTCATGCATGGATTTGCTTACAGTGGGTTACAAACCCCACATTTATTGGGATAAAATCTCCATTTATAGGGCTAAAAGCACGGAATGTCCAACTCATTTCTTAAAAGAGCTTTAGCGCCCTCATGTAGAAAATTCTAGGAACATGCCTGCGTATGTTTGAATTAAAATGAGAATATACTTATAAGATCTAGTGCTGAAGAAGTTATTTTAGAAAAATGCATCTTTTAAAAGCTCTAAACTTAGGAATGCTGCAGAGAGTTGCAGAGCCTCTTTACCTCAAAACCCACTGCTTAATTGGCGCAGCATTAGCTTACCTGTGGTCTCTGAGATGGTCTTGTCTTCTGAAGGCCTTGTGGCAAATATCACAGGTATAAGGCCGCTCATCTGTGTGGGTCCTCTCATGAATGAGGAGGTTGTAGGACTTGGTGAAATGCCTGCCGCAGAACTTGCAAATAAATTCCTTTTTAGTCTTGGATGGCAGCCTGCCCCGGGTGGGTTTTCGGTCCGGGGACAGCTTGCTCAGCTCTGAGATGGTTCCCCCAAGTCCCGACGCCAACTTTGCCAGATCCGCAGCTTTCGGCGGGTCCTCCTGAGTGGCAGCGAGGGCTAGGTTGGCAAAGTCAAACCTAGGCCTGTCTTTGTGCAGCAAGGGTACGCCGTGCGTAACGGTGGCTTGTTTTGGATGGAGGAGCTGAGCCGCGGCTGTGAAGGGTAACGCCGGAAAGGGAATTCTGGGGTCCACCAGACCTTGGGCAGCTGCCGTGATTGTCGACCTCAGTCCTTGCATGTGTGGATAGCCAAGAGTCCAGTGGTTCATGTGCATTGTTTGCACCGCGCTGAGGCCGTACAGTCCCTGCAGCTGGTCAGCGGGGAAAGTGTTGACGGCCTGCAGGAAGGAGTAGTTTGTAAGCTGGAGGGCTGGGTGCAGGGGGATCGGAGCGTGCAGGGCTTTGCTCCCCATTTCGGCTCAGACCTCTGCAGAGGAAACACTGGAAACCCTGAGGGAAATAGAAAATATTAGGCAAAGAGTGTTGTGTGTTAGAGCCAAGTTTAAGACAAGTAATTATGTTACAAAAGTAGAACAATTACGACCTCATAGTAAAACCACATGTTTGCATACACAACTATTTTATACTTATTTCTAATCTAATGTAACCACAAAAGAAAAAGAAAAAAAAGAACAACTGTCCGGTCTTAAATTTAATTATGATCATTCTGGAAACCCAAGTTAGGGAAAAAAATTAAATGTTCTAATTTTAACACCCTGCCCAAAAGTGACAGAACTTATTTTGTAAAAGAAATCGCAGCAACACTGTCCCTTACAGTAAAAGCCAGATGGAATAAAACCTAAACATGTGTTTTATTGGCAGAAGTCCGACCCGTTAAACTGAGATGCACTTCAAAGCAATTTTACAAAATAAATTAGTCATCGAAACTTTTTCTATATTGGGTGGGTGCAGGAACAACTCATATGGCCCCTATTAACACTGCAAACTACAATTTCAGGTCACACAGAATTACGAACTAAATTACAGATGGAATATTTGAGGAAGACTGTTGTCTCTGACGGTTGCTGTGACTGACTAAGCAGAACAAGTGCTCTGCATGTAGATGTGCAGAAAGGTGACATTTTGCCACAAGAACTCCAATTTGTTCAAAATACTTTTGGTTATTGCTGGGAATGCATTCAATGTTTTTTTTAAATGCTTAATTATTTTAACATCCGCTGATATTTTGATTTTTGGTCAGTTTTATGTCGAGCTACTTTTTAAATCTAAATATATATATTTATGTTATGACAGGTCCCTCCTGCACAATCTCTGCGCATTTTATGGGCCTACGTTTCAACAAACCAATGTTTTGCCAATTCTAAGAGGAAAAGCTACCTGTCTCTGTAATGTGGGACAAATGGGGTGAGCTGACAAGACCTGGCCTGGTGCCGTTTTTGTGGGCATGACAAGTTATGTTTTCCCACACAGAAAAACTCAATCGTTGAAGTTCAAGGCTCCAGATGGTGAAAGTGGGACTGGCAATAAGCCAGCGGAGCGACGGCGATCTGACCCTCAGATACGGGGAGAATAAAATGAGAAAAAAATAAGCTTTTTTGTGTCTGATAGAGTATCAAATGTACAGTTTCTAACAGATAAGCCAAATCACAATTTAATAGGAAGACTCCTAACCTTGTTTGATTTAAAATGATGTGGAGATTAAGACATAATCCACATTTGGAGAGCGTCTCCAAAATATAAAGTCTTGCGCACACGGTAGCCTGAGGGCTGCTTGGTTGCTTGTTCCAGTCAGGTCATCAGTTTTGCTGCATAAATCTTTGAATTCTCGCAACTTTGCTTCCCCTCTGACATGAGATGCGGTTAAATATAATTTCGCACAGGTGCAGCATAAATCACTGTTAAGGGCACTTGTTCTTTGACCATTAATACAGCTTCGTTCAGCTTGTTCTTCCCTCACCTTTGGACTTCATTTACACTTTGGCAGCAGTCTAAGTGTCTTTTTTTCCTTTGAATCCCTTTCAGTTTCTTATTCCCCTCACACGAGGTTTTAAATGTCTATTGTTTAAGTCCTGACCTGTCTTTACAACCGCGAAGGCCACTGTTTGTTTTAGTAATGTCGTGCGCTTTTGACAGAGATCAGTGATGTGACAAAAAAAGGGAGTGAGTTGTAACTTCAGAAGCAGCTATCTAAATCTGGCGCGATTAAATTCGTTTTTTGTACATAAAAATCTAACAGTTTCACCAACTTTTTGACCTCTTTGGCTCAGAGCTCAGTAAAACAGTAACAGTTAAGTTTTCTCATTAAATTAAAAAAAAAAAGGTTTTAACAAGTGAGCTGAGTGAGGCTGGTTCCTTTCCCGTACAGGACTGACATATACCCTGCCAAACAGAATCTTACCCCAATAAATAGCTGCCAAGGGTCCTGCGGTATGTCAGTAATCCACAGTAACTATAGAGGCGACGAGCTCCAATAAAGCGTCGCTAAAAGGTTTCCAAGATCCAAGTCCATGAAACTTTCATGTAGCCATGCAGCCAACTCTAATGTCTTGGAGTTTTGCAGAGATGTGACAAGTTGTGAAAAGTTGTGGAAAGAGACGAAGAGGTTTGGAGGAGAAACAGCGGCAGTGTGGGAGTCCCGTCCGGAGCTGGGGCTGGAAGTGTGCGTTCTTCACTTTTTTAGGGCTCAGCCCGCCCTCCGACACGCCTCCATCCCCCCCTCCTCTATCATTAACTCCAATGTTCCCCTCTGTTTATTTGTGTTTGGATAGCAACTAAGGCTGCAGACCATAGTAGAGAAGCGTGTTCAGTCAGTTCAACCTGCGTCCTCTGACACCTCTCACACAACATATAGCCAAGGCTGATACCTTCCTTTGGAGACATGTTTGGAAGCACAGGGGGAAACCCTGAACGGTTTTTTCCCTCCAACTCCACGCTTTTAAAAACGTGCTTTTTTGGATTCTTGAGCAGCTTACAAGTTCTTTTTTTTTCTTTCTTTCTTTTTAAAAAAAAAAAAAAAAACCATAGAGACCATTTGCCAAATGGAGGGTACACGCAAGATCCGCCTCATTTAATATTTCTATTTCATTGTGGTAAGACAGATTTTTTTTTAAAAAAGAAGAAAGAAAGAAAAGAAAGGCGGCAGCTTGGTGAACAAAAACAAAGTAAATAGTTTAAGTTACTTCTATTCCAGTCTTTGAATTGATTCATTTTCCGTTATTGAGAGTTTTCATTAACTTATGGAAAAATGGCTATTTCACTTAATTTGGTTTCAATATGGGCGAATGTTGACATAAGCATATATGTATTATTAAAAGTGTCATCACATTATTTATATATCTCTTTATTATTATTATTTTTTATTTTTTTTGGGGGGGGGATTCCAAAAAAATTCCAGAGTATATGCAACTATTTGGACTGGGTTTTAATTAAATAAAAACATTTCTTTCCACGTTTGACACGAAGACTCTTGACAGCCTGAATCAGAGGTTAATTTTGTGGCACATACACAGAAAGGTGACTTTATGGAGATACAAACATATCAAATAAGTTTAAGTTGATGCATTTTGAATAAAAGAAATACTTGGTGATAATAAGATAACCTAAAGTGTATTTTACTGATAATGAAAAAAACATCAGCTGAAGATAATAACAAAACAAGTCAGGCCTTCATGGCGCCAATATGCATGAACAGGTTTAAATTGTGTTCTGGTCATTTTTTACACCTCTATGAACTCTATAATTATCCCACTTTGGATTTGAAAAATGATAAGAAGCTTCCGGTGAGAATTTTTAATTAAAAACTGTGAAAGTGCAGCAGGACTGGCAGAGGTTGCTCCAGATCTTGTCTTTGAGTAAAAAAGCTTTAAGTTTGCAAAACGCAAGTTTGCAGCGCCGCCTATTGATGCATTAACGAAATAACAAACTCCCCTTTTCTCCTGAAACATTTTCGGCTCTTCTATTAGAGCAACTTTACATTTGTCATTTACCGACATCTCAGAAAACAAGAATTTAATTGAACAAACCAGCATCAGGATATTAAAATGATATATTTTCATAGCATATTTAAAAACAAGCATGCGCATAAGAAAAAAAAACATAAACAAATTTAAATACAGGCTGATTTATAAGTGCTCTGGGTGACCGATTTGAGCTGCTCATCTATAAAAAACCGAATAATAATAATCACATGAGAGCAAACAGACACGGTTCAGCTTATAATGAGAAAGGAAACAATCAGAGTTATTGTTAAATACGTTTAGTAGCTATATACATGAGCTCGTGCAGACTTAATTTTCGTTTTCTTTGAGCTGCAGAACATCGTCTGCACACAACATGCTTGTGGTTTTCGTTGGGTTTCATATCACCCCGGCCTCCATCTTCACTGTCAGAGCACTGAACATTTAAAGACAGATTCACATAAAACCCCGAGTTTATAACATGGAAACAGTGTATTATTTTCACTGCAGAGCTTTCTAACAATTTAAATGATTTATTTTTGTTATCTGAAGAAAATAGGTCATTATTTCAATATCTGTAATGCCTGTCAATGTGATGTATTCATCTTTAAAAACATTTTTATCATTTAATGTTGTCTGTTTAGTCTGATATCACACAAAACTTTTTTTCTAGACACATAAATACGGACTTCCTGTGAGAAACAATATCTTCAGGTTCTTTTTCTTCTTTTTTCCCCCTCCACCTTGGGTTAAAAGTCCAACTTAGGTCACACAGGTCCTAAATCTGCTGAAATGGAGGGTTTCTCCTATGATAGACTGTTATTGATTTTGTGGTTCTCCTCCATGAGAGAAATGATTTTGCTACATGACATCTCTACAACCCACACCATACAGCCAAATATTAATATGAAGAATACTGAATATACGGTGATTCATTGGATTTAATTTTCCTGTGATGACACTGTTATTAAAATACGACCCCGGTATCAAAATTAAATTTACAACGACCCGAGAAGACTGTGGAATTTTATCTCACATGAAGTCTTTTTTTAATGTTCTTGACAGGACATTTTGGCCTCTGTTTTTACAGTTTTCATTTTACTGTTACACAAATCTGTGCTATAGGATTACTGGATCCTTTATAGTTTGGGTAACGTCAGAGCCAGAGAGTTAATGTCTTGCCCTTTGGCCCCACCCTGAGTCCCCTGCAGCCGCCATCATTCTCTATGATAATATGACTCCCACAGAGTATCAGAGTTGCAGTTCAGTGCAGCTGCCAAGCCTGTAATGGCCGACACTCCTCTTTCAATAACACTGAGTAACAGAGAAGAGGTCTAACAGGAATCATTGATAGAGAACTACAGAGCTCAGAGGTTTGAAAAAAAAAGTCCAGTTATTAAAATTCAATTGGTTTCGTGGAAGCAAGAAGACATTTTTTGTCTAAAACTTCCTTTTGATGTGTATGATTTTTATTTAAAACCCACAGTCCTTTAAGAAAACATTGTCTTCACCATTTCAAGCATCTTTCTTAACCAAAAGAAAACACCTGCTTCTTTCTTGATGTAATGTTTACTATGCCAGCCCCAGACATGTAATTATCCTCATTAGTTAGTTGATCAACACACCTCTGTTCACAGTGCGTTACTATCCTTACCTTTGCTTTACTCACACGAAGACTCCTCGACAGAAACCGTGGATATGCTGGCCCGCTCCAGTCTCACTGGGTCTGTTTGTCTCTCAGTGCTGCTGTTTTCTGTGCGTTTTGGCAGACAGGATGTCAGGTCCATACTCTCAGAGCAGGGGGAGGTAAACCTGTCACTGTT
The DNA here is from genome assembly GCA_028567055.1 of Leptatherina wallacei. Lineage (NCBI taxonomy): Eukaryota > Metazoa > Chordata > Actinopteri > Atheriniformes > Atherinidae > Leptatherina > Leptatherina wallacei. The sequence continues at coordinate 27,242,270 of JAOXYM010000006.1, read as the reverse complement.
ACCTACCTGCTGTGGTTTCAAAGCCCCCACTTCCCCACCTACACTCTCACTCATCCTCTCCCACAGCAGCAGTAGCTCTTTCAGGATGGTTGTTTTTCATTCAAAGACCCCCCTGAGTCACATTTTCCTCCACATCACCCTTTTCACCTGAAATTGTGCATTTTCAGAGAAAGGGGGTTATGCCTCTCTTACCTCATGGGTTGCTGTTGTTTGAGAGTGAAACACAATCATGTAGTCATCATCTTCCCCTCTCTCTGTATTATAAGTGTTTCTGTTTCAAATAAATAAGTGACACACAATTTTCAGGGTGCTGCAGATATACATTTTTCATGCTGTTTGTTGCTATTTGCATCCATTTTCTGGTTTTTCTCCTTTTTTTTCGTACAGTTTGACATCATGCACTGCATTCCATCCTTTGTACCGCCACACATCTTGTGTATTTAGACGGTTTTGGAGCAGTTTTTTTTTTATTTTTTGTATCTTAAAGCAACAAAAACATCAACAACATGAGATCACATTTGTTAAATTACTTCACACACACATAAAGCTTATTTTCATGGTCATACTGTTATACATGGCTTTATGGTAGGATTAGAAGTGTTCAGTTTAGATAACATGAATTAAAACGATGGTGTTCAAATCAGCTCTCACACTAGTTTTTCTAAATCATGTCTAAAGACATGTCAAGTATTATTTTATTTAAAATCACATTCTAATAAGATATTTAAAAAAAAGAAGCACATTTCCCCACATGTTTAAATTGTTTGCATGATCCAATGAATTGAAACACCACCTCAAACTGGCTTGTAAAAGTAGAGAATGACATTACTCAAAACCTCACTTTCCTGGACACTACAACATATCCTGTTTTCAGCTGCAGCAGTTTCATGCTGTGCTCTTTATTGTACAAGACTGCCCCCTATTGGATCACCTTCAAAACTATGCAGCAAGATTTTATGATGTATTATAAGATGCATCATTCAGTGATGAGAGCATTATTGTCAGGTTTAGAACTTGGATGAATGGTCAGAAGGGGACATAAATACAATCTATGAAATCACCACCCCAGAGTAAATATAAGATATCTGCTCAATTTCTGCTCTCGTTTTATTTCCTGCGGGAAGGCAGTGTTTTAAGTTTTCCTTCAAACTTTGCACATGATGAAACAGTAGAGCAGATTCATCTAGAGTGGCTACAATGCACTCTTCTGGTCTCCTGCATGATCTTTTCTCCATCTGCTGTCCAGTGCCACTCTCCTCACTGTTCTCCTGCCATCTGTTTGCGTGACCAAATTCCTTTCGCTCCCTGCAACGTTATCCACTCTGCCAGAGAGGCATGGAGAAGAAAACCGCCGTGATATCGTGCTCCTCCAGCCAATAAAACCCCACAGTTAATGTTGCTCAAGCCCAACACCAAATCCCATTTGTCAGCAAATAGCTTCCTCTGGCTGTCTGTGCTGGCCAGGCGCTTCTGTGGAGCTCCCTGCCATGGAAATGACATCTTCAGTTATTTGTTGTCTGGTCTGATGGCAAGCAGAGTAAAGAAGGGAAGAGAAAGATTAAAGGGAGGGATATGTGCATGATCATAAATGTGCCTAAAAAATGCCTGATCACATATCTGTTCTTTGTCATTATCTGCTCTAACTGCCTGTCGGCCTAAACATAAACACAATACCAGAGTTTATGAAGTTTCTTTCATTAGATGCAACATTAATGAACAAAAAAAGATACATCGAGCATAGTAGCAGTCAAATGACTGGGGTACAGGAGGCGTAAGAGTCAGAAATTACAGGATGGAAAGAAAGATTTAGGATGAAACATGGAAATACTGGTGAATTTAAAGTGGTAAAGTAGAACAGCCATGACTCCCCACCTGACCACAGCTGTCTGTGTATGTATACATAAGTGTGTGGTGGTGTTTCAGGAGTGTAAAAAGCCAGCGGGAGATCTGGGTTAGGTGAGAGGCATCCCGCAGGCTCCGGGCTATACTTCCTGTTCTGTAATGATATATGCAGTGAGGGTCGTATCAAACTGCCTGCAGCTTGTTCTCCCCGCTGTCAGGTCCCTGCATTTTTGCATTGTTATATGTGACTGTCACATAAAAGGTACTTTCTCATAGCGTGTTCTGAAGTTCTTCATGGCTCAGCTGTGACGGGCATGACGTTTTTGTTGCCGGGTGGGGATTTTCTGGATTCAGCTGCTCCGCTGATGCAAGGGGCTGTGGCGCTTTTTAAAAGGTGCCTTATTGCCTTGTTGCCCTCTCCACGCATTGCATCATGGTTGTTTGGCCTCTTCCCACACTGAAAGCTGACTGACTCAAGACCTGCTGAACATACACATTGCATAAATGTTCATTTTTCTGAAAGAAGCCAGAAGCTTACAGCTTTAGTATTAGAACTTTAAACTCTACTCCAAGCCTGTACTCCTTCTTTCACTTCTGCTTTCCACTTATTCAGCTTATATGTAGTGTCGTATTTGTTATTGAAGTTGTCTCTGTGGGTCCCAAAGCATTGCATCCTCAGATGTAATTATGGCTGCACTCGCTTCTGCTGATCAGCTGCCGCTGTTGAGGTGCCGGACAGTAAAACTCTCCCAGCACCTGTTTCCTGGCCACACTCAAGTGTTGTTAATCGGCCGATGAGAGATGTTAACAAAGTTATTGCAGCACACTGGAAGGATAAATCAACACAGCAGTGGAGTGTCTCATCCAGTCTGTCAGGAGTGACGTTTTTAAAAGGTCCCCGTGACTACTCCATCCATCCTCCACCTGAGGCGAGATGGAAAGTCGGAAACAGAGCGAGGGCTGAGTGACTGAAGCATGGAGAGATTTAACAGGGCTTGGGTGGACAGAGAAAATACAGGTCTAACGGATAGAAAGATGAGAGAATGGATGAATAGTGGATTGGGAGGAGGGGTGAATGTTTGAAGAAGCAGATGGAGGGATGGCTGGTGTGAAGGGTTGCAGTGAGGAATGGAAGAATTCCTGCTTTTGTCCAAACTACTAGTCATGATTTAGTGAAATCAGGCCTCATTGAACACATTTCTGTGATGTTGTTGGAAGAGGAATGAATAATGCAATGGACCCAGTCATTTTCCCACATCAACAGCAACAACAATAACATTCATCCTGTGTGATTTCATATAATTTCTTTATTCCCCCGCCTTTTTCTTCCTTTGTGATGTGCCAGACGTATGTGGATTACAAAGAGAGTCAGGAAATGACTTTCCACTTTAAAAAATGAGAGCAGATCTTGACACTGTTACAAGAAGGACCATTCGACTGAGAGACCTTTGGGACCAAGGCGCTTCTTTTCTGAACACGGGGCCTACCTACTTAGATTTACCCACAAGAAGCTATATTTCTTAAGTCTTATCATTATTCTGCCCCTGAGTCACTGAGACAGTGAAAAAGTGATTGTTTTTCTCAAAGTTAAAAATATCCTTTCTGGCTGGAGTCCAGCCTTGTTGCTTCTCTTCCTCTCATTTCCCTCCTACTCTTTGAACTAAAATAACATCATTTTTTTTTAATGGACTCTTGTGTTTTTGATGGATTTCTGCTCCACTGTGGTTTGCATTAATAGCTCGGATGCCTGTATGGTTGCATTTAGTGCATGGACACACACGGACACACACACAAGCACAAAAAAACGCTTTCAGGCGTTATTACATGGGCGAACTCGCACACACTAAGTAAATGTTAATGTACACAGGTGCAGTCTTCAGGGAGGTTGCTGTTGCTCTCTCATCAGTCACTCGTAATCACTTCCCTTCCAGTCCAGTAAATCACCGTCTTTTACTGATGCATTTATAGGATGCATGTTCACAACTTGTAGCCAGGGAAAAGTTTGACCACCACCAGGAATACATTATAAGCTTCTGCATCTATACAGTCTCACAGTCAATGCAGTCACACAGTCAACTCACAGACAGGAAATATTGTTTTATAAATGTCTACTTAGTTTCTGAAATGTATTTGTGCTTTTAATAGGGTTTTAAGCTGTTTACGACATATGGGTGAGAGTGGAGTTATTGCTCAAGGGGGGGCTCCTGGGCGAATGTGGATATTGGCAGGTTGCACTGCTCCACCAAACTGGTCCTGGGGAGGTCCCAATGACCTGTTTTATACCAACACTGGTGCCTTGTCGTAAAACCGAGGGGAAGCCGAGTCACAGCTCGAGTATTTGTTTGAAGCTGATGGAAAAAGTCCTCCTGTGACAGGCCCATGTAAGTATTCTGTGCTGCTGTGTCTGATGGGAACGTAAATGCGCAGAAAAACAGGCAACCATGTCTTTATATAGACTTCAGATTGGTGCCCAGGTTCTGGTAAAACAAGTCCTAATACCACTGAGAACCGCATTCCCCTTTTACTTTTTTGGATGGAAACAGTTTCTTGTTGCTGGTGTTTGAATGCTGTAATTGGACGTTAAGGGGCTTGCAGAGAAAGGTGTGATGTAGTGTTAAAACTGCTCACAAATCATATATTTCTCACGTCTGTGGAGGTTCACATTCTGGCTCTAGCACTCTCCGGCCATACCATGTCTGCTGATGCTGCGTTTGAAACTCATATCAGCCTGTACTGGATGGAGCAGGTGAAAAATTCTGCTATAGATTAAATATTTGCTTAAGAGCCTTGAATTTTACCTGTCGCTGTAACAAAAAGAAAGTGTCTTTGCTTGTCCGGTGTGTGTCAGAGTGATGGATGGTTTAAGTGTGTTCCAGGATTATGTTTTATGAAAGTTAAAGGGCCCTGGGGTTGGTCTGCGAAGCACATAATCTCAGGCAAAGTGTGGGTCTGGATGAACCAGGGCTTTATTATTAAACACCTACGAGAGGGCCTAGAACTGGTGGAGGACCCTGAATATCCAACTTAACACTCTGAATGCTCTCATCGCACGCCCTTGCCATTTGGGCATGAAATTAAAATACTTCTCAAGAATTCATTCACTACCAAGCATGAAATAGGGACTGCATTATTATGCTCTGATTCATTTGATTGGCCAATCTTTGACACGCTTTAAATATTCCGTCAAAAAAAAAAAGATCCCTTGTGTAATCTTCTCTTATCTGTTTTTTCCTCTGAGTTTTATCTTTGAAAAGAGAGTTGTAAAAAAAAAAAAGGTAATACTTTTGGCAATAAGTTTCAGATTTGATGGCACAAGTGAGAACTGGCTATAAATGAAGCAGTATTGATTTCACATGTGGTGTTGGACTACCAAGTTTTAAGCAGCAGAAGAGGAAGGGGGTTTGCAGACCCTGGGATGTTCATGGAGGCCTCAGTTAGAGGCTCTTGGGGCCCGGGGCCTGGTTCCACAGCTCTGGGAGCTGTTAAAAATACCATAAAAAGTTCCATATTCACAATTATTCTAACTTTTTAGATTTATAAATCTTTACTAATGCTCATGGTGGATGCATTACTGGTTTAAACGTGGAAAGTGATTGCTGTTCCCTTGGTAACAGCACACTTGATAATCATAAATGATCCCATGATGGCAATAGATTTTTTTGTTTTGTTTTTTAATAGAATTTGGAGTTGTAAATACACTGTGACCTGCATATCTCAGTTTGAAATGGTAAAAATCCCATTTTAACTCTAAAGCTGAGATTTTTGAAAAACATTTCTAAGCTCAGAACTTTTAGCTGATGTTTATTTGTGATCAGGATGCATTTTCCTATATTATATGGGAAACATGATGAAAACAATCCAATCATGACTCACCAGTGCTGCTCCCTGCAGGTCAGGAAGCATTAGCATCCTCAGCTCATTGCTTTTTTAAAAAAATGTTAAAATTTTTTTATTTTACCACTCTCATAGAATCTTTTTCAGTGAGAGAAGCGGTTTGCAGCTGTTATTAGTCAAAAACGTCTGGTATTTCCATTGTGCACTAAACTTTAGGTGGACAAAGATGGTGAACACAGTGGAGTATTTAGCAGGAAGCAAGTCAAGAGATAAACATTTCCATCTGGAGCTTGTCTTGGAAAAATAAAGCACAAATCAAAAGAGGAGTGGATATTAGACTTGCATTTGGTGGCCGGACATACCAGTATCGATTAATGCTAGTTTTGCTCAGAATCTACAGGATGTGAGATCAGTGACTGCAGACTTTTAAAAAAATGTTGATGTAAATGTGATGTCATTCATAATGTTTTAATAACATCCTTGTGCATGTTTTGTGTTCATCTGTCATATTTTGTGGGTGCTGATGAGGGAAAGGAAAGCTTCCCAGACTGATGCTCTTTCTCCTTGGAGAAACACATCATATGAAGTAGATTCTTTTTGCTGTTTGCTAGAAGTACAGCAAATGAAACTTCGTCAAGCTCCAGCTGGCCTGGGCTGGGAAGCTGGAAATGTTTACCGTCATCCTCATGGCTAATTTGTGTGTTTTTATTTAGCTGTTCTGTATCTTGGACTTATGGTTGGGACTGGGGGGTTGGGTGGGGGTTCAGCAACAGTCAACAGATGCTGTCAAAGTGACCGCAGGGAGGAAGCAGAGACAAATGCTCCTCATTACAGTGCTGACTGCAGCCCAGTGGCCCAGTAACCAGCAGAAACTAGTTCCATCTCTGTGACTGTGCAGCTGGAGATCAGCTGATCCTCACTGGCTTCACTTACAGTCAAGATCCATTCACTTCTTCTTTACTCCAGCTGAAAAAGGATACGATGTGGCAGGCTCTGCGGTACCAACACAACTTAGAAACTCATATTCAAACACGATGCAACAGTCTGCCAGAGCTACCAACATGGAAACTGAAGCTAGATTCTTACTGTCATTTAAGAAAAAAAACAACTTTCCTATCATATCAGGACTCAAAACACTCCCAAGTTGGCTTTTACTTATGGTGCAATGAGCTAGACCACATCCGAGGTGGATGGATTTCACTGTCAGTGAAGTTCTTTGTTATCTGGACAGAATCCAGTCACAGTATTCATCTGAGAAACATAAAGAGATGCAGGAACATATTAAAAGTTTATTAAATACAGCCATTAGAGATGCATAACTGGCATTTCCAGGCCAAGTGTGGGTAACCAGAAATTTGTTGAAATTAGAGCTTTATGATCAGATATTGGAAATCGTATTGAAATGACAAGTGTAACTACAGACACAGACTCAGCTGACCTGGAAGATTTCTCAATTGAAGTAGTTTGATAGCTTCACTTGATGTGATTACTATGGATATTTAAGTCAGATGTAGCTATAATAAGTTCAATATTGGCATAAAAGGCAAATCTTCTGTCCTTAAAGACCTGATGCTGGTCCGTGTTTTTCCTTTTTTACATCTTCATTATCTGTTCCTTCACACTGTAACTTCTTGAAGCTCATCTGTTCAAATCTTCTCTGTTACTGTACAGAATCAGAAAAAAAAGTTTCTTCTCAGCTCCTCGCTGACTGAATTAACAGCACAGCACAAGCGTGTCCATTGGGGTGATTTCATTGGGCTGTGAAACCAATGTGAGCAATGTTCCTGACCCCGATCAGGAGTCAGACTGCAGTACGGGGGTCACCAGGGGTTGCATTGGGCCCCAATGCATGGACAGGCAGGGAACTGTAAACCTGGAAGACCAGGAGCCCAAGTTCTGTGTGTTTACCTCGCGACTTTTACAAGTGATGTCACCACATTGTAAAAAGATACAGTTCTCGGCGGCCCCGTCCTTTTGTTACTATTTGAGAGAATAAACATAGCCTAAGTGCATGGAGAGAGATGGAAGCGTAGGATTCTCTTGCTGGAGAATTGGGGGGAAGCGGGCTCCTGTGGTGTATGGTGTGTCCAAGAAGTTGAAATGGGCTGTGGGGATCTGTAACTGTCCAGGTGCTGCAAGCCCCAGCCCAGCCTCATTGGTGAGGAGGGAGATCCTGCCTGTAAATATTCAGTCATCCTGTCTTTTTTGTGAACAAGACTTCAACTGTGACAAAAACACCAACTGTTATTAATCCCTCCGGGCTGCTCATTGTGAATCATTGTGTGTTTTGCCCTTCTTGAGATGTATGATACAAATTCTGCATCTATCCTCAGAAATCTCCTTTTTGAGGAAACTTTTCATTCCAAATCCTTTGGAATTCCATGAATACTGAGCTTCCACTTCTTATCCTCACTGTCTTTCCTCCTCTTTATGATTCTCACTTGCAGTGAAGCTCTAAAAGGTGTTGCATCAGAAACTTTCTTAACATAAGTCAGGGTACTGATGTGTAGGAGTGTAAGTGTAGCCATATGTGAAAATGCAATGAAAAAGCTTGTGTTTTATGTGAGCTTTCCAGGCTCAGACAGCTGGGTGGCTGCTGGGGCGATGTTAACCTACAGCATCACGGGTCCTGGCCTGCTCTGTAGTTGTCAACTCCAGCCAAGCTGCAAAGCTAGGAACAAACTAAATCTGGATATTTAGTTGCTACAGAGCAGGACCAGTGATCCTGTCAGTAGAATCACTGGGCTAGAAGACAAATTTAAAAACTGTTACTTCTCTGAAGGTCCATCTCTCTGTTGATTCCGCTGGATGATGTCACATACTCCAGCAGAGTTGACCATAGGAATAATGCAGCACGCTTTAATGCCTCTCTGTTCATTTTGATGAGACCTCTGCTGTCTTGCTGCCTTGCTCCATCTCTTGGTTCATGTGTATTAGTATGGTTCCTTGGCGTGGACTTTTATTAGCTTTTCCCGAGCCTCAAAGAACTTGGCCTGTCCCAGTTCTCTCCAGCATTTTCCCACTAATGAAGTGCACATTCTGCCGGCGTGCTTGGCTGAGCCCGGCTCCTTGGCCATCCTTTAATGGGAATTTCCCCTTCTTCCATGCATCCCTGCCTGTCTCACTCTCTGCCACTGCCACTCTGGTGTGTGTGACTCATGTTTTGAACGGCCAGCCATCAGCCAGGGGATGCTGGATTCTTAAACCTTCTCACACTTATTTGCCACTGTTGGACTGGCTGGCTTGCTCTCTGGGCAACTGGCTGTCTGATTTGTTAAAGGGCTGACTTATTGCAGAACTAGGTGGCTCAAAAGGGGATAAATGTTTAGAAGCTGAGACAGTGAGTGACACTGAGCAGCAGACTGTGAGAACAAAAATAGTGCAAACATATATATGCAGTTAACTTGCAGTGAAGCTTAAAAACATTCAGCACACATTGGAGAGTGTACATTTGGATCAGCAGCTGTAGGCCTGGTGATGCATTTTCCGAACCTTTTCTTTGAATTCTGAAAATAAATCCAGCTTTGACATGTTTTCAAACATGAATGCTTACTTGCACATGTTTTAAAGCTTCTAAAATTGAGACAGACCACCAGCAACAACACCTGTTGCTGCAGAACTGCAAAACAAATCAATTTGCACCAACTACGTTTTATTCCACGAGGAGTGTCTTAATCAGTGGAAAACTAAGCCTGTGTGTGTTTTTGCTGCTCGGCTCAATGAGGATGACATAGCCTACATCTCAAATCAACCTTGGAGGGCCTGCGCTATCTGCATTTTATGAGGAAAATCCACCGGGAGATGAAAGCTGGGAATATACTCTGTGACAGAGAAGGTCATGCGAAACTGGCTGATGCTGGCCTGGCTGGACATTTGACGGTGAGCCTTGATTCCACTGGGCCATCCACTCTCTAAAAGTCAACATAATAAAACCAGGCCTCCCTTGGTGAATATGGCATCAGATAATCATCTCTGCCCACAACGGTTTCACCGCTGTGAAATAAACCTTTGTGATGCAAAACAAAAGGAGCCGCAGGATTTGGAAGTGTTTATTTCCATACAGTTTTTTGCTCGGTCCAAAAAATGCTGCTAGGCAGAGTGCTCTCACAAAACTTTTACAGCCCCACGTGAGCTTTAATCTTGTCAGAAGCTAGGTCTACCTTAAGAAAGCACTCCAGAGCAGCCAGAAAGACAATCCGCTGAGGACAGAAGACCAGAAGTAAGACCGCTCAGGCTGTGCAGTTAATTCACATAGTGAGCAGTGGTCATGTTTCCAACAGAAGTTTGTGGTTTGGGCGCTCGCTGCTTACTGAAGACATTTTCCTTTTCCCACACTGGCGTATCTTCTGTGCTTGTTCCCCTTGTTGCTCCACAGTGACAGACCAGTGTTCCTCCGAGGGGGGTCAGAGAGCAACTCTCAGCTCCCTGTGGGGGGGTCGGTCAGTGGGCGATGAACTATGCTGTGCATCAGGGCAGGAGATGCAGAGCAGTCTCTTCTAACGAGTTTAAAGAAGCAATTATGCAAACGACATAAAACACATACAGCACACACACATGCCAGTTCACAAAGCAGTCCATGTGGAATGAGCTCAGAGTAGCCTAGAGGTCGGTACAATCCTTCAAGCCCAACACTGGCAGGCTTCCACCTTGCTGAGGTGTCCTTGAGCAAGACATTGAATCCAGTTCCAGGAGTACTGCTCTGTGTCTGATTCTGATCTTTGACCTCCTCATGGAGGAGGCCAGAAGATAAGGGAATTTCCCTGCAGAGAGCAGTAAAAGTTATAATTTTCAGAGACAAAAAAAGAAGAGAAAGCACAAAACACTTCATCTTATTCAGCTTAGCTGTCACTAAGTTACATTTCTAAACAGGGCTGATGGCCGGTGCTTGGAGATCCAACAGCTGCAAACTGGCCAGCCTTGCTTCTGCTGCTTCTGGCTGGGTGGTCCGTGGTCTATAGAGCACAAGCGCCCCATTACTTACCTGGCTGCATTGTTGAACTTTTTGGACACTTAGCCATTTTTGCTAAGCACTTGATGATTTAAAGAGATCCATAAAAACTGCTGGACTGTGACCCTTAAGAACCCGTGTTGGCTGAAGCTGAGTTGGATCAAGACATCGGGAACAATATGGAGCTATAGGGAAGGTGTTACAGTTTCAATTTAGTATGGCTGGAATATATATATGGTACAATAAACCATTTTTAACCTTAGGTTTAACATATGTTACACTGACATTATTTGAAAAGAAAAAGAACAAGAGGTGAAGGGGAGTTTGATTTTATTTTATTTTTTTCCATTTATAGCGAACAAATCTGCAAAATTCATTATTCCTTTCTCCATCAAGGATGTGAGGAAGGGGAGAAGGATTGGATAATAGCGTGTAATGATGATGCATTTTACAGGATCATCCTTGTCCTTGTCCAGGCTCCACTGGCATATTAGGAGGTTTTTTTCCCACACTAAAATACCGTCACTCCTGTTTGATCTTGTTCCCTGTTCATGGTGAAATGTCATGTCTGCTTCCAAAAAGAAATGCCATCCAAAAAGCCTGAGAAGTGGCATTTAAATATATTTTCTGGACACAGCTGTAGAGAAATAAAGGGAATCCTCCAGTTATTATTTCCCAAGTAGGTGGAGTCTTTCTGTTTTCACACTGAAGTGAACAAAGAGGTGAACTGGCCCATGCTTTTAAACAGAAAACACTTCATATGATTGTTGCAGAGGGTTACCAGGTGCTGGGTGGAGGAGAAAACAGTTATTCAAACCATAGCTCTGTATTTACACGTTGTCATCCCTGTAGCTGAACCCACAGCGTGGCCCTATAAACCTGTGGTAAGACAAAAACAAATAGTTTTCACCAGTGCGGGGCCTTCAAAAGAATACAACATATTTTATACTGGAATTAATGGTTGCATATGTGTAAATTTAGCTGTGATAAATGGTCTGTGAGGATATGACCTACAGTTTTATAAGCTTTGTTATCTTTGAAGAATGCTGCAATGAGCATGAGCAATCACATTCTCATCACGCGAGCCAGCATGGGAAAAACTGCCCACATGAATAAGCCGAAGTGATAAACAAATGAAGGTGATGGAGTTTAAATGTGGCCCTTCTTCATGTGGTTGGAGTGGCTGTGCATGGGACAAACTCTTCTCTTCTATCCTTTTGCAATCAGTGAAACACTCTCAGCATGAGTTTTTTTTATTAGATCACATAAAGTAAACAGTCCCAGTGAGTGTTTTTGATAAATGCAATTTGCTGCTACGCTCCTTTCCAGGCTGCATCTTGTGTTCGGCCTGTTGTAAGTTAATTTACCAGATCAACTGAAAAAACAGAGAAATCTAATGGAAAACATCGCCCTGGCATCCATGCTGCATACCAGTGGTTGTCTAAAGAATGGGAACTCTTTAATGTGGTGATTGCATGGTTTCAGTTTGAAATTTAGTTTCCGAAAAAGAAACTTTTCAGTCCCCCCCCCCCCCGATTTGATCCCTATTTCCTTTCATTTGTTGCCTTAATTATCAGATTTGTGTTCTGTATTTTTTACACGAAATCATCATTTATGTTGTGAACTCTTTCCTCAACTTACCTATTTCTTTTTTGTAAAACAGCTGGATTCACTGGTAGCTTTTTGTGCGGCATCTGAATGCACTCGAATGTGTACGTGCTTTCATTGTTAAAGTGCTGCTGAGGCAACAGAACCTCCACAACAGAACCTCCACAAAACCAGTAACTTTCCATGATTAGAGGACAGGGAGTACTGGTATTTTGGGCAAAAGCAAGCAGACCTGGAAAAATCAAAGGGATACGGCACCTGAGGGAGGCTCACTCCCAGCCATAGTTTTCATTTATGGTTAGTTACAGCTGGTTAGGAACTGGGTTTGACACTACTGCTGCGCCAGCGTGCTTCCTCTGTATCCGTCTCCTCCGCACACTTCATATTGCCCGGTTGCTCTCACAATGAGATGTTAGGGTCATTCTAAACCATTCTTTATGCTCCAAATGGATTCTCACCTTTTTTTTTATTTTTTAAAGGGAATTTCAGCTGGTTATTCCATAGCACACCAGAGGGCTGTGTTTGCTGCAGTTTTGGCTGCTGGTCTTCTGTAAGCCACCATCTCTGCTAGAGTTTTCTCCTATAATACAGCCTGTACCTGCAGAAGTCAGCCAAACAAGATTGTACCCTTCACAAAACCACAGCAAAAAGCAAACAGCACTGATTTGGTGTCAGTATATAAACCAATACATGAGCACCATATGACACACGGAAGCTTTTTTGACCCTAAACTTTGTGTCGTCCTGATTTACAGAAAGCATGAACTGCCGGGTCTAACTCAAGCTGAGCTGAACCGCCACTGTCTTTCTTAATATAACCGTCAAGTGCCCCTAATAATCATAAAACCAAAATCACAAGTTGTCACTCTGAGGTATTGTAATAGATCTACTGAATGTCTGACTTGTCCTGTGCAATGAAATGAAATGAATCCTGTTATTATATTTTCTTTGCCTAGTATTAAGACACTCACTGTTCACAGACACACACACACCTCAACTCACACAGGGAAACATTACATTTCATCATATTCACCACCTCTGTTCCAATTGACATGGACACACAGAGTAATCCCCCTTGTTTTCTCTGGAGCAGGTCGAAGGCTTGTGGTGTACGGCCTAAATGTGGGTTATTGTTATTCAAGAGTACATGCTGGAATATTGGGCGTATCGATTGCTTTTCGCCCCAGGCCCTTTTGGCCTGGCCACAAAAGCTTCTTGCTGCATGCTGCCAGTAGGCCCATTTCTGCTACACTTATTTTTAATGCAAGTATTACATGACTTTGGTCTCTCAAGGTTTCGGTGAGGGGAGGAAATAGCAGATTGAATGTAAACAAGATTAGCTTTTCTCTCGTGCAGCACAGCCAGTTGCCGTTTCCATGCACGGCCGTAAATCTGTCGAGGTTAACGCAGTGTGGAGCTTCATGCTGGAGGGAGAGATGTCAGCTTGGATTTTGATGCTGTCTGGCAGGATGTTGGGATGAGCTGTACTCCCATCAGTGGAATTATGAATAAGAGATCAGTTATCTTCAGAACTCCGAAACCTGACCGCAAAGATTTTATCTAGAAAGTTGAATTTTTTTACAAAAAAGATTTAATTAATTTTGAAGATTTCTTATGTTATTACTTCGAGCATGTGGTGTATATCTTGTGTATCAATTCTGTCATGCTGTATTTTGTCCTTCCCTCTTTCGATCCAGGTCTCTACCGACACAGGTTTTGGTTCCCTTTGCTCCCAAAAACTAAATATAGCAGATTTGTTGCTCTTTCAGAATACACCCCACCTGCCAAAATACACAGGCCCTGCTTTCTTAACCTTGCACAGTGATCTGGGTATTTGGCGTGGAAATGCAGTGAAACGAGAGGCCGTGGTGCTCAACGTGGCTGGCTTAAAGGCGAGGTAATGACGCTGTCTGCTTATGTTTTTGGAAGCTGTGAAACCACAGCAGGGAGCTCCCCATAACTGCCTCATTGTAATTCCATGCTATTACTCAGAAGGATGTTGATATTGATTGCTGCTGGAATATCTAGCCTTCATCTTACACTATACCTATCACGACTCCTTGATCACGCCGCTGCGCCTCGGCCGTGATGGAAGCTTCTGGTTTTGCTCAATTGAAGAAGAATTACAGAAAAAATATTTAGTTTCAGAGTCTTAACATCAGTAACATTGGAGTGGTATAGTTCATTTAGCTCATACCCATTTACCCCCATTTTTCTTAACACTTTCCCTCATATAATCCATTTATCATGATTTGAACTATGAAGTTATATGAAAACCGAGGCAACGGTTTATTTTCATTTTCTACATTTTCAGATAGTTAGTAGGAAAAATCTCAGGAAAATATTATTGTGCATAGAAAAATGAGTATTTGTAAATTTACATGAAATAAGTCATTTATAATGGATTCAAATCTCACGCTATTCCAAATGTAATAAAACATGACATGATCTCTGACCTCTTCATGTGTCTTGAGGCAGATCAAAGTTAATGTTTGGCCACATGTTTGTGTTGTCATGACTCCCTCACAACATATTAGCAACATTGAGTAATATAGCACATGATTTCAGACAACATCTCTTCTTTGAAAAAGGCTGCAATTAAAATGAAAACGTCTGACAAGATCTAACTGACATTTTTCTTTTTCTAAAGAAATGATTGTGTTCCTCTTTTCCAGATGCATAAAACCTTTTCTGAGAACTGTAATCAACCATCAGGAGTGTTTGTGCTCCGTGTCATTACAGCATGCAAGCACACTAGTGGGGTTCATCAATGTAGGAATGTGGCTGACTTCACAAAGCTCTCAGAAAGCAACATTTTAACTTTGACTTTTACAGTCCTACTAACACACATAATGTCATCATGGCATCTGCTGTTCATTGCTTCCCTTTCTGCCTGCGTTCTGTTTGTGTTAGGGTATTCCCAATGAGTTAACAATGCATTAGAGTGAGAGTAATGTATAAGTGGTGTTGAAAGCATCACATTGAACAAATTTCATTGTCACATTTGAATTTAAGATACAGTTCAGTTCATTTGAGTTAGTGGCATTTCTCCAGAGATGGCAGCGTTGTTGTTAAATGAATGAACTTAAGAACAATGTTCCCAGAGGATAATACTTAATGACTTCTGGTGAGTTGTTCATCTTTCTTCTTGCACCTACATGACGGTGAAAACATGGAGGTGTTGAAACTTAGCTTAGTGTGTAATCTGTCCTCATATCTGGTTTCACCTGTCAGTAAAGAACGAGAATACTTTTAGCCGAAGTGGTCAAGCCCATCAACACACCATGTGCCCACCATGTAGCAGTGTGATAATAAAGGCATGCAATAAAAATAGTTTGAGATAGTAACATTTTACTTGAACAGTTTTCTTTTTTGCAGTGTTCACATAACATGCAGCCGACTATAACCATGTACGTTTTAATATAAAAGGAAAACAACCTTTTTTTACCCTCCTACCATGACCACTTTATAACCATAAACATGTTTTCTATGCCTGATCCTGATGAACAATGAGTGACAGCAATGATGAAAAGTTAAAAATCCTGGGAAAATATTAAGTCAGATGAGGGATTGGATCTTCTGGCATGATCGTCTGTGTGTAAAAACCTCCCTCTGACTTCCTTAAAAGCATTTTTGAACATGTCATATTTGTGTAATACCACTTTTGTGACAGTTTCTCTTAATGCAAAATGTTACAATCTGCAAAGGAAAATGAAGGGATCTAACATTTTTGGAACCCTGAAAATGTAGTTATATTACAGTTTCACATAATGCAAAACACATGTTTCGATTTTAAAAGGCAGAAATGGGCATGCAATGATTTTGGAGTCCTGAAGGAAATGATTTCACAATTTTTTAGCCTTACATTTTGACTTGTATACCAATCTCAGTATTACACATCCTTGAGTGAGGCCGATTGATTAGCCATTATAGGTTACTCTTGAATACAATTGATTACCAAATCTAACAGAGGACACAGCTATTTAAACTGCTTTAACTCACCTACCTTTACTGCAAACTGCATTACAACATACGTCCACCCCCAGCTTCTGCTTCTCTAATTGTATCTAATTTAATATGTCTGTCTCTGGTGCTGCTGTGTTAATCTCAGGGGTCTTTTCTGCTGCTCCACTTGCTTCAGATAGTCCAGATTTACACTTGGAAGGGCAGGGGGCTCCTAGATTAGCCCTTTGCTTAACATGAATTACAACAAATTGTCCCACGTAATTATCATTCTTTATTTTATGAAACAGGTTATGACTTATTTTATCCCAAAACTTGGTGATATGATTTACTGGACAATCCTCAAAGAAAGAGGATAATTCCATCCCAAAACTTCTTGCAGACACAACTTTTAAAGTGATGTTTGATTATATTCAATCCGACAAAACTAGCTGGTATTTGTGTGGATAAATATGAGGATGGTGAGTGTGAACAGCCTGTGACAACTTTCACTATTTTCTTTCCTTTTTAAATGAGCAACCTTGTTTATTAAAGATATCCTTATAATATGATTTAATAATTATTTAATATATCATTTGATTATATGATATAGCCAGTGTCTCACAAATTGATGAGATTGCAGCAGATGAACTATCTAAAGCATTGTTTGAGAAACATTTGTTGAACATTTGTGTTTCAGTGCTGCACACCAACCTCCCAGCTTGGTGTAAGCGGAGTCCATGCTTTCTCCTACCATCTTTCTTTGACCACAGCTTCTAGGTTTACAGCTTGTCTGGCTGGACATCTCATCTTATTTCATACCTTTTTCCATATATCTAAACATTGTGAGAGAAAAAAGGATCAACATGATGCTACAGTCATTTGATCTGCATTTAATGGAAATACAGCTGATTAGGGTGAACGAGCAAAATCAAACTTTGATTTTTTGTCTCTGACTGTAATGTCCTACATTAAAATGCCCGGCTCGTATAATATTTAGCCATAAGTTTGACATTTTATCACTCTAATCTGAAACGAATGCAGCATGACATCACATGTAATGCATGTCATACATCTGTAGTTTGAAGAATGTCAGAAACTGGCTCCATCTGTAGGTTGTGACAGCGATGGTTTTCATTTGGACCAGCTGATTTTGAAGATTACTTTTTCTTCTGTCTGTTGATAAAACGCTGATAGCTCCCATGCCTGGACTAAAACTCTCCATGACAACCTCTATGACACATCCTTGGCTCCAATTCCCTGTATATTCTGTATAAACACATGCAGACTCAGTTATTTTTAACTGATTTTTAAAATGCACTCTCTAAATTAGGCAGCAGAGCAAGACATTAAAGGCCCATTCTTTAACTTTTTGACCTTAAAACTCAACTTTCCGGACTCGTTTGATGACACAGCGACATCTATTATGTGCATTTATAGAGCCATAGCGGCCCAGCAGCTTCCGCGGCTGAGAAACCGCATTAAACAACTTTCACATCCAGGACGCTGCCCGCTGAGTTTTGCTTTGCGCATGTGTTACATGCTAGCAAGATGTAAAAAACTAGCGCACTAGCGGATTCAGCAAAGAAACGTAAGAAGACATCATCGGAGGAAGAAAGGAAAAAAGGGAGTAAGAGACAAGAGACAAGATAAAACGTTTTTTTTACTGTCTGGAGTAGGGTGACCAAATTTGAGTTGGTGAAAAAGAGGCCACTTTTTTTGTGTATATTATGCGGCATCACAACTAGAGATGTGTCCACCTTCAAATCTACTTCAGTCCACTTTCAGTATGGTGGAGAAGATCAATTTTTACCAGGTGTGTTTCTGTTTGGTGTTTTCCCTTTACAAAGAAATATCTTTGTGAATAAAAACACACACAAATACAAAGAAGAAAGCAAAAAATAAATTTATGCATTTATAAATGTCTGCATGTCCTGCACTGAGCTTCATGCACCACCATCAAGATGAAAATGGGAATTTCTGTAGCTTTAGGCACTGGTCACTCAGTCATCCCCGCACGGGCCCTCCTTCAACCTGCCACATTCTGAACACCTAGCCTCCCGGGTGAAAGTCATGCGCGCTGATTGAGGCGACAATCGGGCCGATGCAAAAACTAGTGGTACAAGTGAAAAATAGGCTCAAAATGGTTAAAAAAAATATCAGTGTGTGCCCAGCTTTACGTTTTCTGTATAAACAACAGTGGGTTGTTGTTACTGATAATTACG
>JAOXYM010000006.1:27187465-27215843 GCA_028567055.1 Leptatherina wallacei | reverse complement strand
CAGACGATTGAACAATGACCTCATGGCATGATGGCTGTCATTATGGCCTTTCAGAGAACACTGTTGGGAGCATAAAAAAGCTGATTGTCAGCAGAGCAGGGCAACAGATCACCTGTGTAGCAGATGCCTGTGATAAGATAATGATAAGGCTGCTATCTGGCCTCAACATCAACCTCCAAAGCAATGATAGACCGTGGCGTATCAGTCGCCAATGGTCCGGTACTGATGACAGAATATAACAGTTGCATTAGAGCAATGATGCCTGTGGGGTGGATAAAGAGCTTTCTGAATATAAAGTGCATCTGTTTAATTACTCTGGGATGTGGCTGAAGCTATATAGTATTGATTGTGATACGATAAGGATGGGTTGTTGTGTCAATAACCTGTCGGTCCTCATCCTTGTATGTCAATGTCCAAAGGTTTTTTTTTGTCCTATTTTCTTGTGTATTTCTACTTCCATGCCTCATTTATTTAACTTTTGAAATAAATAATGTTATGCCGTCATTTGAATCATGCAATTAGGATGTTTTCTTTCAAGAAAAACTGCTATTTTAGTCTGTTAAATGTAAAAAGGCATTAGTTGTAATCTTTATGCACATCAGTGTTTTTCTTGCAGCTGGTCTTAGTTGACATGGTGCAGCTGGTATGACACAACGCTTTACTAAATGTCCGATGTTATCTTAACAACAGCCATGCTGGAAGTTCTTAGAGAGTTTACTTGGAGACTCTGGAGCTTTGACTTAAACACTTTGGCCACAGTGGCAGTGTGACAGCATGTTAGTGAGAAAATAGTTTCCAACTAGCCCCAAACATAAAATACATCTAAAGGGAGACAATCTCATTATTCAGCC
Source organism: Leptatherina wallacei (assembly GCA_028567055.1). NCBI lineage: Eukaryota > Metazoa > Chordata > Actinopteri > Atheriniformes > Atherinidae > Leptatherina > Leptatherina wallacei. Next base: position 27,214,992 of record JAOXYM010000006.1, on the reverse strand, counting down.
AGAAGGTCATAAATAAAAGTATTGAACTAATTAAAATTGTCACTATGTGATGGCACCAGATGAAAGTCTGGGGATCAGCAAAGACATTATAAACCTTCCTGAGGGGGATGCAAATGACTGTATCAGATGACACAGCAATCCATCCAGTAGTTGTTGATACATTTCACTGGAAACCACAAATGGAAACTTGACAGTGGCATAAAAGTAACCATGAGCATCTGCGCCAGACTTGATAAATCTAAACAAGACTTTACAGGATATGTCCTCTCTAAAAATCAAAAGGTAAGCCTGCTAGTCGTGCTTCAAGCAGAGTCAGGGATGAAGTAAACAAGTACAGGCAACAGATTCTTTTGAGTCTCTTATATCACCTACATTTCTATCTTATAAAAAAAGAATTAGCATTAAAACTTATTTTGTTAAAAGCTAATTTTACTACAAACGTGTTTTGGGCTCAGTTGAGAAATGGTAAATGGACTGTACTTGTATAGCGCTTTTCTAGTCAAGTGACCCCTCAAAGCGCTTTGACACTACATGTTCATTCACCCATTTACACAACACATTCATACAGCACCTGTATTGGTGCTTGGTGGAAGCATTCATACCCCCGATAGGCACATCGGGAGGCAGTGTAGGGTTCAGTGTCTTGCCCAAGGACACTTTTACATGTAGTCAGAGGAATTGAACCGGTGACCTCCTGTTTAGTAGATGACTGCTCTATCCACCTGAGCTACAGCTGCCAAAAAAAACAAACTATGTTGTGGAAAGTGTTGAAAACAGGACACTCATTCAGAAGCACAGAAATGTTAAAATATATATTGATTAGTGGGGCGGCAGTGGCTCAGGTGGAGCAGGTCATCCAATAACTGGAAGGTTTGCAGCTCGATCCATACCCCCCCAAGTCAACTGCCATTGTGTCCTTCACCCTCCTTGGCTCCAGTGTCAGCACCACGGGTGTATGAATATGTGTGAATGTTCAGTGGTGGTCAGAGAGGCCGTTGGCACACACTGGCAGCCACATTTCTGTCAGTCTGCCCCAGGGCAGCTGCGGCTACGCACATAGTTTGCCATCACCAAGTGTGAATGACTAATTGGATTCACTGTAATGCATCTTTGGGTGTCCTGAAAAGCAACATATAAATCTGATCTATCATTATTTTTATTGACTTTAAGATGTTCATATTGCTTTTACATTTAACAAACATATTACAGAGCAACTCACCATCAAGCAGCATTTTCAACAGCAACCATTTAACTTTTTTATGAGGAGAAGCTTGAGGCCGGCTCGTGCCTGCTCAGTTGTTGCTCAGCTCACTCTGAGCTGTCGTTGAGCCTCTGTTTGTGTTCTGGCTAGACATTGTCTATAATGAGCGCTGATTAGTTAACTTGTTTAAATGCCTCTGCTATTTCTGTCCCTGCTGCTCAGCCATCCATCCATCCATCCATCCAGACCAGGCCCTGCTGCCTTCACCCACCCTCCCACATGGGTGACATTCCTCTGAGGTGTCTGAGCCACAACTAGAAGTTACAATAATTTTGGACTTTAAACTCTTGTAGAATTCATTTTTAATTGTGTTTTAATGTTTATATTTGTACATATTAGGCAAAATTAGCAGATCCATCCATAAGCTCTTAAAAGTAACTCATTTTGACTTGTCATTCATTTCCTCCTGTTTCTCTTGTAACCATCCACAGATGTTAAGTAGTGTTGGTGCCCCACAGTTACAGCGCTGCCTAGTCCTCATGAAGCCACCTACAACAACTAGACCTCACCCTCCTCCTGTTTTTCTTTCCACTGGGGAGGTGAATAAATTTGAGAGAGGCAGGGAGGAGGGCCTGTCATGGCCTCTTCAGTCTGGGACGGTGATCCTGAGTGGTGTTTATTTGTCATTGCTCACCCAGTCCTTCCCCTTCAACGGAGCTGAATCAAAAACGTCAACGACAAACTGGGCTCGGGTAAGATTGGTCTCAAGTCCACGAGATGAAAATCTATTTTTGAAACGAGTGAAGTGCAGTTCACCCAGAACTTGAGAAATGGTTCATGTGCAGCCTGTCTGGTCTGAAGTTGAGGTTGTGACCCTCCAGCAGAGTTTTTTCTTTCTTTTTTTTAACCAGTCTACATATACCTCTATAGGTCATGTGGAAAGTGTAATATCATCCTCAAGTTTTCAGCTATCCACTGATAAGAGTGCTAAATCTAACAAATCCAATATGCAGCAACATGAGGTCAAGATTTCTGCATTACAAGTAGCAGGGTGCCTTATCTCCTTGCTTTCAAGTTGGAGTAAATTTGACCATATTTTATTTATTAATCTATTTCTTTTTGTTCTTTATAATAGAACAGGTTTCTTTACTCAGGGTGTGTATTTCTGTGTGACGAGTGTGTTGCCTTACTCATAGTGATCTGGCTGAGGTTGGTGTTTGTGCGCGGCATAAATAGATTTTTATCTGATGGATGGAGATATGTGTTGGCTAATGCAGCAAGGTGGAGGTGGGGGCCCGCCTCCAGAGAGGCTTTGAGCAGACCAAAGATAAAGACTCAGAAGTGATGGGCTCTCTGTGATGCCCTTATGTGGGAGGAAATTTAATGGAAGTGGCTACATTGGTAGCAGATGGAGCAGTTTCCTGAATCTCAGTCACGGTAGAAATATTAGACACACAAACACATGCGCACTAAAGCATGCACATACCCTACCCGAACTCTTTAAATTTGTTCACCAGATTTACAACATGATAGAGACAGAGGGATCGAACTGGGAAGTGTTTATTTGTCTAGGACCTCAGGCACCAAGAGTTCATATTTTTCTTTACTTTTTTCTGTCTTCTCCTTGTCTCTTTCTCAGTTTAATTCAGTCATGAGTACGTCTCCCATGCCCTCGTCTCTTTGCTATTTTTCTTTTTGGCAGACCGTTTTCAAGATTCCCACAGTCCCTCGTCGGGTCCTGATGTTGGAGCTCCAGGCTGACAAATTTGGTGTAAAGTTGCTGAAGAAAGGCTCCTCAGAAGAATAAACTGGTGCTCAGCTTTTTGCAAGAGAAAATGTGTGTGTATGCGTGGGAGGATGTGTATGCTCCGGCTCTGTGTGGGTGGTTCAGCTAAGAGTGGTTGAGTGAGATGACAGTAATAAATTCATTCACTTTAGGACCTGATGATTGCATCATCAATCATGTTTATTGATGATGTGTTTGGCTGACATACCTCAGAGTCCCTGTTCATCCTACAGAAATCCTGCAGAGGAATGACAAACCAAGCAGCAAACATCTGCTAACTTGTGATGTATTTGGCCACATAGAGACAACCGATACCACAGTGAGATTTCTATGACCCCCATGGGTTCCTCTCCCTCAATCTGAACTAATTCTGCTTCAAATTGACGGCTAACCCTAACTCTGGCCAAAGCCAAAAAATGAAGTTAGTGTCGTATTGGAGAAAAAGGTTATTTGAAATGCAGTACCAGTTGTTCGTTGCAACATGTAAAACTGGTGACCTGAAGACCAGGACCATGATGTTTGTGTAAGTCATGATGATAGCGTGCAGTTCTGTGCTCGCACTCTGGGAATGGCCTCACTTTCAGAATCTAGCTCAAAGTATTCCTTGATGAGGATGATTAAGCTGAAAAAAGAAATTAATGCTGGTGGTTTTGATGAATATGAAATAATAAAAGAAGCCAAACAAAGAACTAGGAAGCTGATTTGGTCTGACAGTTTGTGTGGCGTTTTGTTGATATTTGAAGCTCTTTGCCCTGATCTGGAATGTGAATTCCCTGTGTGCAGCAACGAAATGCAGTTTAACCCCAGTTGATTTCCCTCTAATTAAGCCAGACCCCTGAATGTTTTGATGTAAGTCAGTGATTAGAGAGCTTTGATGGCTTTGAGAAGGTTTTTTGAAATGAAAACCAAATACTTATAACTCTGCTGCTGTGTAGATTCTGCATTTCACTCTAGGAAATATTTGATGCACTGCAGTTTGCATGAACACACATCTCTTTGTTTTCCTTTAGTCTTGATATATTAACATGTTATTACTTTATGTTTTTGCATTTCTGTGCAGTTTGCATTTCACGCTCAGTTCTGGTCAAAAGCGAAACCAGAAGAACTCAAACCAAGCTGATAAACACCTGCATGTGTGTAGGCAACTTACATCAATAGCCAAAACGTGGTAGTCAGAGCAAGGTTAGTATCGTGATCTATTGCATTCACTTAGGGCAATTTCTTATCACATTTTTAAGGTGGGCCTCCATTTTATTGACTACTGCTTTCAGGCATTTGACCTACAACCATCAGCCCTTCTCCCCCACTCCTTATCTCTCCTTCTCCCTCCTTCTTCCTCACTCCCTCACCTACTATTTTCGCCCTTTCTTTCTTTTTACCACCCCCCTCTCTCATTCCTTCAACTTCCTCACTGTTGGGAATGCTAAACGTGTAACCCCGTTGATGACCTCTTAAGGAGGTCATAAATTTAGCAATGAGAGATAGCAGGAGCAACTCAGATAGAGAAATGAGAGGATGGTAACTGGGTGATCCATCAAGTCCTTTCTCTTGTAAACACTTCCAACTGCCAGTATCACTAAAACCTACTTCAGTGACAAGTTTGAAAAAGTGAGAAACTGATTTAAATCTAAATCTGACGACTTCTACTGTTCAAACGTACAGCCTGATATTAAAACTATACTTCTGCATTGGCAGACTCAAATATTGACAGACTTAATTGAAGCTGGCGGAGTGTTTTTCTATTAATGACTCTAAAGGAAGGGCACCTTCAAACCCTATTAGCCTGTTGAAGTCCTTTCCACTGATCCAGATGGATCTGTTGCTAAATTCAACAGATTAACTCGCTGGGCCAAGCCTGTATTATGAATGATTTGACTGTCTGTTATATATTTGAGATATATTTATACAGTGTGAGAGTCTGGAAATGCAGACAGGCCTGTATACGTAACACAGTGGCCAATACCTCACTCCAACCTTTCAAGCCCCTATTCATCACACCCCAGTGGGTTCCCTGTTTGCGCCCAGATTATGCTATCAGAGCTGATAATGCCCCTGACCACCCCCTCTTCATTTTGACCCCCTGGCATCCCCCACATAGTGGGCCACTGGTATTTACTGATTTAGTGGGGTGAAAGAGAAAGAGATACCCCCTCCTTTCACCTCCTCCTCCCATTTGATCCCCATCTGTCCCATCCTTTAGTCCCCATGTCTGGATGTTCTGGCCAGACTGCAGTACAGATAGACCGCAACATTACAGCTCATCACCACCACACCCAGATTCAATCAGCCACCGTCGGCCAGCCGCAATCCCCAGTACGCCCTCCATTTCCCCCCTTCCCATGCTTGTTCTTGTTTTGCTAGCTGCTGATGTAATTCCACACATTTCTTCACAAATTAGGGGTTGAAATTATGGAGCTGCCTGGCCTCACTTTGCCTTGACATGTAGTGCCATTTTGACGGGAGCTTAATCCCTAATATCAAAGTCTGGCTGTTGACTGGAGCATTACGGGATGTGGTGGCCTCTGTCCGAACTCCATCTACGCCCCCTTCTGACTGGAATGAAAGCACAGAAAGTTGAGTCTGAGCTCCAGCCAGTGCTAGTGTGGGGGCTGTGTAGTTACAAATCACCAAATGATTGAAAAGAGTTCTCGAGAGGGTGAGTTAAGGGCAAGGGAGTCTCAGGGATGTCAGTTGTGTCTGGCTGCTTCTTATTTTTTTTTTTTTTCAGGGCTGCAACGATGAGACGTGATAAGATTACCTCTGGCTTGTGGTAGCTGTTGGGGTGGTAGGGGTGAAAAGGAGCAAGAATGGTGACTAGCGGGGGCACTTGAAACTTGGTATTCGTCATGGAGGAAAGCCCTTGGTTGCCTGGAAACCAGAGGGAAACATGTGTAAATATAGCCATCATGTATTTTAGATCTTGCTGTTGATAGCAGTCTGTTGATGTGAATGGTATTCACTCTGTCAAGTTCAAACTTCAACCCTGCGGCTGTAGAATGAGGAGACGGGACGATAAAAAAGCACCAGTAGTGACACTGGGCAGTCAGTGTGGATGTTGATTGATAAGAAGTACCACTAACTTTTACACAGTGTCTGATAACTCCTAATAAATAGCTCTCAAAGACAAGCTCACAGCGCACATGCAGACACACTTCCCAGGAAGACCCATGACTCCCTGGTCCCCTGAAAGCCTCTAATTGCAGTCATCTTCAATATTGACTTTGTCATTTTTACAGCTCCTTTAGATGGTTCTCATGAGCACCCTGCCAAGATAGCCTCATTGGAGGCAATGCAGTTAATGGTTTAAGACATTTACTCTTGGTGCCCTGCTACAATGTCAGTGCCAGAACTGCCTGTGTGTATTGTGAGCCTCCCAATATGTGCGTGTGTATATGTTGGAAATGGCTGCTTCAGTTATTATCAGGGTAATCCTGAAATTGGAGACAGTATTAGAGTTGGGCATGTCATTCAAGGGCGGGATCCCGCCTGTGTATTGACTACCGTCGCTTCCAATTAGACAAAACATTTCCTCAAAGCCTTGCAGATCTAGAGGACTAGCGCACTCCTTTTTGGATGTTTACCACAGACAAACAGGCTGTTACCAGCTAAATGAGATCTCTAGATAATTCCAAGAATATAGCTTTGCACTCCCTAACCTCCATTCTTCTCTTTTTTGCTCTTTTTCTCATCCTTACCTTTGGCCCCGACTGTTTTCCCATGAATCTTCATGTAATAGGTGTGGAAATAAGCCTGGTCAGCCCAGTGTCGGGTGACAGTGTGCTCTGCTATGGGCCGTATGAGACTGCAGACCTGTGACTGCAGCTCTTGTAGACGCTGCTGATGGAGTCATTTGTTTTTGCACATTAATTCAATTCTGTCCCCAGACCAGGGTCCGACACCTGCTTTCCATTGCGGTGGAACAGTGGGGGGAAAAGGCAGAGGGGATAGGGCTAGCTCGGCCACCTGCCGATGTTATTACAGGAGAGCAGTGAACACACACATCCACACACCCACCGACACACACTCTTAATGGCTTTGGACGGTTGCTCATATGATTGTTTTCATGTTTGTGATAAATTACACAAAAGTATGCCTGATATGAACCTGTGTGTTTATGCTGCACTTAAATTACGTAATTGATTTAAGATATTCATTGAGGTCCATGTGATGTGTAGCTTTTCTAAACAGACTGTCCAGGCTCACACGTGTTTGGTTAACCTTTCATTTTTCATACACTGCTGTGACTCTGTGAAGTGGATGTATTTTACTGTTACGGGTGTTGAGGCCGCCTCACTCAGCACTCTGCCAGTTGTAGAAATTCCATCAGTGATTTCCGCTGGTGGAGGTGAGGAGAGCTCTGGCTCTAACACTGTAACAGTCAGTCTATTGTTGGACCTGCTCACCCATGTGGAACTTGATGGGCTGCATGGGTTTCTTCAGCCCAACGGTACACTGCCCCCCAGTGCTCAACACATTCTCGTGCCAGTAAAATATGACCCAAATCACCTACTGTTCACTGATTCACTCATGATCATCAGTGAACATCATAATCCCCCCCGAGTCACACACACACCAAAGTAATTTCTGTAGCACTCACAGAGAGGCCATACCAGACATAAACAAGGGTGCACACGCACACATCAGGTAGTCAAACTAGGGATTAAACATTAGCATCCATTAGATATTGATCTGATCATTACTGATAACCTGCAGCTAGAAATCCAATAGCCAGTCCTTTGATTGAAATCTGGCAGCATTCATCAGCCAAGTCCCAAGATGCAGAGCAGAGTACATCTGCACATGCTTGAACATGTTCTGCAGTGGATATCTCTGTGTTGAATATCATAAGGTTCAGCCATCTTATCATTAGAATTTGTTTCGCTACCTTCTGGTTGTGGGATGACGATGTCTTTCATCAGGACAAATAGATTTAAGTTTTCTTTCCTCCTCGCTGCCACTAAAATGTTGAATGACAGGTAGTTTATCAAATTTGTCTTTGAAGGTTTGATTGATACAGCTTTTCTGCCTATCATGGTTTTATCATTGAGCCTATTGGCTTTAATAGTTTGTGTGACATTGTCTATGTTTTTGTTTTGTAATCCTGGTTACAAACTAATATCCCTAATATTGAACTTTGATAAGGAAACTATTAATATCATAATCAACATTGATTTTTAATCAAGCATTTCTGCAGTAACATCAAATAAAATTCTGGATTTAAAGTTAGAATTAAACATGTATTTCCAGATTTCTTGACAGTGTTTGGATATAGGAGGGATACCTGGTTGTATAAGCCTGCAATCACCAGACAGCTGTAAAGACATATAAACAGTGGTGAGATACTAAGTCATACAGAGTTTTTCCCAAATGCTTAACTGTTGAGATTGATTCTGTCCAGACTTTACATTAAAGGGGCCCGATGACTGTAATCAGTAGCATCAGTGAATTGTGTAGTTTCACAGTCAAAGACACTGTAATTGAAATGCATTCGGGCTTTTTGCCTCCCCATTCACTTTGAAGCTCTCACAGTGTATACCTTTCTCCCCTGGCATAAGGTAAATAGGAAACTAAAAGCTGATGTAACGTGTTGCCTGCTCCGCAATCAGCCCACTTATTGCTGGGACAGACCCAATCAATGCCTGCCCGTTGACCGGCCTGCTGCCCAGATGTAGTCTCTGTTTTAAACCCCTGCTTGTTTAAGAAAGCCCCATCCTGGAAGTAGGTTTTGCAAACCAAGGCTTCCCCTGGAAATGACCAATTAGGGGGTAATATGGACCTGGTTTCCTCCGTGCCAGTTTGAATCGGTGTGCTGGCGCTATAATGCGATAGGATCTGAGAGATACATGAATGGAAGTGGTTTGGAGTAGCGTGAAATGGTTCTCCTGCTTTCTCTCCTTCTCCTCCATCGACCCCTCCTCCCCCCTTTCTCTCTCACTATCCACCCTCCAGGAGTAAATTGGAGAACATAATTACTGCAATACCATGTGAGCCTAATTGATTACTGCTCCCCCTTGGCCATTGGCAATGGATTGTGTGTGTCTGAACAAATCTTTAGTGACCACACAACCAGTTTAGACTACACTGATCTGTCTCAGATGTAATTTAAGTACCAATGTTTCATTAGAAAAACATTCTTCCTTCATTTCAACTGCAGTGCATCAGATGCTCTGACCTGTTGTTCAACTTAAATTAAAGTAAAAATGCACAGTATTGAATTTGTGATCTAATTTAGGCATATTTAAGGTTTGTCATTTTATAAATACAAAAATTCTGAACCATGAAGCATACAGGATTGAGTTGCATTTTTAACAATTAATTAAAAAGACTGAGACGCTGGTTCCTGTGATAATCTTCTTATTGAAAACATTCTTCCACTAGTTCAAGATTGTTGTACGACTCCCAGAGTGTACAGCATGATAGCCTCTTTACAGCTTGTGAACACATTAACTCAGATGTCTGTGTGAGGAAGCTGAGGTGGCAGGAGAAATGGGGTTTCATCTCTTGCAACTGGTTCTCATTAATGTGTCAAGCATCTGTTCAGACTGCTGTCCAGTCAGGACCCTGGCCCATGGGCCCCTGCACTGGGCAAAGTCAGCTGGTGGTGCAAGCAATGAGGCGAATCTCCCCCCTCCAGATCTCTTACACTTACACACACAGTCATGACACGCACACTGATGCATGCATGAGTTCACTCAAGTGCAAGTCTGTGCATACTGTATATACACACTCACATATGTACATCAGAGAACTGTGGAGTAGCCTTAGCTGTTTTTAATGAGGGGGATGAAAACATGGGAGGTGTAGGATTTTATCATCCCCAGAGGTATTATAATAAAGAATTTTGAGTTCTGATGGATTGCTTCGGCTTCCTGTAACCTGTGCAAGGTCTGAATCTGTAGACTTAAACACTGACTGCTGTTACCATGACGATGATATCATCAGGCCTGTTCTGTCAACCCTGAAGAAGAGGTGAAAAGAGCTATACTTTGTGAATCTCATCAAGTCAGCTGCATGTCGTCTGCTAGAATTACCCCCTCCATCCCAAACCAGAGACTCATTCTGCACCAGTTTGGATCAAACCAGCCCTTTTTAGTTTGAACTATTTCTCCCGACTCCGCACAGATCAGCAAGATTATCTCAACTCCTTTACAGAATTGAAAAATACAATTACATAGGACTGCCTGTTACAGCTAGGTTTCTGCACTCAGTCCCACTCAGCTCAGCCTCAGACGAAGGCTTTTTTATCATATGTCATGTCATGTTTACAGTCTTGAACTTGGAACAGCAAACCCAACCAACAACAAACAATCTCCCACCACTTTTCCTCAACCACAAATTATGTTTACAAGGGCAGTGCTCACAACTTGGCGTACTTTTATTGCCTGTCACTCTCGAATAGAAACTGACTCAGTGAATATTGCAAGCTGCTGTTTTCACACCCTGATTGAGTTTCCATTTGAAGTCAGATCCAAGCCGCCTAATGTCCTTTAAATGATTTTTCCTAAACAGACACAGTAGTCCTTGCCTCAGAACAACTTCAAACAGCTGCTGTCAGCAGAAAGTTGTTGTTGCATGTTCTCAGAGGAGTAAAACCCTTGTTGTCTAGAGTGGACATCTTGAATGAGACATGTGGCTGCTGTAGAGAGGACCTAAAAACTGGGATTAATGTTGTATCAGTCTGTTTTACTGTGCTTATTAAGCATAGAGAAAGACAGTCAAGTCAGAACTAAAAATAAATGTCCTAAACTAAGTTCTTGTTGCTAAAACAAAGTGTGTCTTTCTATGTAAGAAATGAGCTGAGATCCATATGAATGAGAGACGTGCAGAAACATATATCTTAGAAAACAAGATAACAAAGAGGATGAGCCACCACAGCTGACAGCAGAAGTTCCTCAGATTAAAAGCAGTTGGAGGAAAGTGGTCAAGGATGATGACTTACAGGAAAATTTAACTAGAAGAAATTTATAAGTCAGCATAGATACGTTAAGGGAGCTGCCTTGTTATGAACTTATTTTGGAACATCTTGCCAAAGGACAGCCAGGGGTCAGTATACACAGACAGAGTTTCATGCAGAGTCATGGAAAAGCCACTGCAGCCTTTCCACGGCCCATTGGACTTACGATGATGTGATTCTAAATAGCTGCTCTGTTCCTGTGGAAGTCATCATCTTTTTCTGGAAAGATGGATGCTCATGGCAGCTTAGACACAGGAGGGACAACCTGGGAGGTTTGCTCATTTCTTATTTATGGTTCAACGATGTGTTAGTGGAGACAGTCTTTTTAGGAAACACTGAGTTGCAATTTCACCCACCACCACTAGATGTTAGTGTTGTACCACATGTAATTCTCTGGAATTGGAATGAAGAAAAGAAATGTCTTTTTTAACTTGATTGTTATTTATGATGCATCCATCAAACCAAACAGATTGGAAAGTGGGTGTTTTGTAATCAAAGCAGCAATGCAGGGATATGTGAATAGGAGAGAAGACAAGGAATGATAGATTTGGGATTGTAGGTGTGGTTACATACCAGCTTTATCCAAAAAGGAGTCTTATGAGAAGAGAAAAAAAGTGATTAAGAGCAAGGGTGGGAAACAATTCATCCATCTTCAAATCTTCATGTTACTTTCCTTCATAGCCTAACAAACCAGTTGCATTGTGGGAATTTGCCAGCTGCTAAAGTATGTGTTAAGAGTTTCAATTAAACACTAAACGTGAAATAGAGCGTGTTTGTTTGCATGAGGTGTAAATGACCCATTTAAGCAATCAGTATGTAAAGATTGGTTAGCTGAAGGATCGGGATTACTTCACACACCACTGCTCATTTAAGAAGGCAAAAGTTACCTCATTTTTCAACAATGCCACCCACATCCACACTGTCAAATATACAGGCCCACATTGTGGCACTGCATTGTTCTTGATTGGAAAAAAAAATCATTGGTTTTGAAAGACATGCATGAAAGCCTCCAGTGTATTGCACAACTGCTATTTATCTGGATTCATCAAAGTCAAGACTAAGATATTACCTGCATGCAAATATTCATAGAAACATAGCTTCAGGGAAAGCTTCACCTTGCATGGGATCATAAAGCTCTTTTTCATATAAGATCAGCTATGGGACAATGAGACTCATGCACCATGTGAAGGAATATGCGTACAGACTTTTCTCTTAGTGGTGTGGTATGATTTTCATTGCATCCTTTGTGTGCAGTGCATGTTTTTGAAAGAAAAAATGGTATGAATTCATTTAATCATTTGCTGTACCCATCCATCCATCCATCCATCCATTTTCTGTACCGCTTAATCCATGCAGGGTCGCGGGTGGGCTGGAGCCTATCCCAGCAATTATCAGGCAAGAGGCAGGGTACACCCTGGACAGATCGCCAGTCCATCGCAGGGCGGTATGAATTTTTGTTGTAGTGAAATAAAACCAGAAGCCTACAGTTATGTTTGCAGCTTTGTGAGGATCAGCAGGCTTTGAATGTAGGCTTTACAGATGCTAATGTCAACATACTTAAATGCTTACACTGACGATACTGTTTGGAAAGTAATAGTCTTGTGAAAAGAAAAATATACTCCAGTACTTCATCCAAGATTTTGCGTTTCTGGACAGATTTTTTAAATATAAATAGATCTAAAACTTAGGAAAATACAACCTAAATGAACAACAGCACCAGACAACTTCCAATGTTTCTTTATCAAAAATTAAGCCAAAATACCAAAACAATGTTTGAAAAAATGGGTGCACCCTTTGATTCAGTAGTTTGTAGAACCACCAGTAGCAGCAATGATTTGGTGTTACTGTTTCCTGTATGATTTGATTAATCTTTCAAATAATTGTGAGGGAATTTCAGTCCAGTATTATTTACACTCTTGTTTACAACCCCAGTTCTTTGAGGTTTGTGGGTATTTGTTTATGCACAGGTCTACTAGAACAGTAGATCCCAACCTATTTTCCTTGAGGACCCCCATCATGCAAATACTAAAAAGCAATCTCAGGAAGGTGTTCCAGATCCTGCAACGGCACGACATATCAAAATCATCACTCTTCTACTACTGTGCTTGACAGTCCATTATGAACAAATGTCTCTACTTTGGTCTTATTCATTCATTTTCTAGCAGTTTTTGACATGTTCATGTATAACTTTTCAAACCTAAGTCATGGTATAAAGTTCTTTTCTTTCTTTCCCTGGTAATCCCTCTAAACAAGCTCAGCCTTCTTCCAAATGCACTCTCATGAACTTTAAAGAGACACTACTCAACTTATACTATTTTCTCAGTGATGCGCCCCCTATCGACGGCTAATTCGGCATTCATCTTGCATCCTACCTGTACTGTGAGATCCCTCCAGACAGTAAAAAACAGTCTTTTCTTGACTCTTGTCTTATCTTTTTGGCTCTCCTTAGTATACTCTCTTCCTCAGATAATGTCTTCTAATGTTTCTTTGCTGAATCTCCCGGCGCGCGTTCAAAACGGTCGGTTTGTTTACGTTGACTTGCTAGCGTGTAACACCTGGTTCAGACTACACGATTTTTTTGTCGGTCACGGCGGTCATATGTCAGATTAACCGACATAAATGTTATAAATTCGCTCAGTGTCCTGTGCCAGCAAGTGGCCACACTACAAGAATGCCCCTCGATCATCCCGTGTTGTACAGCGGCCTCCAAGTGCTCCAAGGGGCAACCTCGGGCTTAGAAACGTGAAGCCTATGCGGAAGTGCCAAAAATTGCAGTTCCCCCCCTCCTGCACTCAGTTCCCCCCTTCCTCCACTAGGTGCTGGCTGCAAAACAGAGCAGATCCCCATAGACTCCCATGTTAAAAAAACATTTTCGGTTTAGTAGTTCAAGTTTACTTTCGTGACAACTGTTGGGGGAGTGAAAAAAATTCTACCTTATATGTTTAGATGTTATTTAATCTTAAAATTCCTCATAATTAGAGGCGTGTCCTTTTGATTGACAGGAGGCAGATATCCGGCAAAATGAGGCACAGAGTAGCACAACCTGGGTTTTTAGCCGGCTAACAGCGCGCCTTATTAACTAATGTTAATCTATTAAGGAAGCTGCACTCTGTATTCTTATTGGTCAACATGTAGGGACTCGTCGTAGGACAAAGGAAAAATTCTGACATACTAGAGTTTCTGTGTCGTGGTCGTGAAGAGTCCCAGAACCCGGATCGCCGGTCTTTCATTATGTCACACTACACGGGGTGAAAACGCTGGTTCTGCAACCCGACAACCAATAATCGGGCACGATAGTCTGCGACGTGTCTGTTGGGTCAAAATCGGCTGAATTCATGTAGTCTGAACCAGGCATTACGCATGCGCAAAACGAAACTCAGCAGGCCAAGCTGATCTCATATAAATACGTGAAATAAGCACAAAGTTATTTTGACACCCTCCATTTATTTACGCGTTGGTGGCACGTAAATTATCAAAATTAATTGCTGAGCCCACGAAAATGAGGGCAATGTAAAGTCAATGGGGGACTTTTTTTCGTGACATCGACACAACTTTCCTGCTTCCACAAAAGGCTTCATTTTACGTTTCCGAATGCAGAAAAAAATTACTAGCACATATCTTATAAAACCCTGAGCACTTCAGGGATGATAAATTAATTGTGGGGCTCTGTCGTGTTGTCAGCAGGACTTCTCTGGTTCTGAAACAACAAAAAGGGCTGAATATGCTGGAAAATAGCCCCTAACCCTGATCTAAATAGTCTATATGTATCAAGTGACACGGAATCTGTTTCGATTACATGATTGAAAAGATCATTTTATTCTTCTGTTATCAATTCACCTCGATAAGAAAAAAGTGGAACATATAAAAGCCTATTGCCGCATTGGAGATCAGTTTCTTCCACTTGTCTGGGTCAAATCGTGGGGCGACAGCTAAAACTTCCCTGATCCGGTGTCGTGTCTTCCTGCTCGCTGGGAATCCCAGTTACGTCACACCTCCAGGTATTTCCCCAAACGGTCCTGCGAGCGGGCCGTGTCAGTAACACTTCATCTGGTGCAGAAGACAACCTGACGAGATGTTGCCCCCATAAAGTAGCCAACATTAAACACGTTACAGTCATAATCAGAAAACATATGAAGCCATGTTTGGTTTAACATGAAGTCTTTCTGCTTTAATCTCAACTGAGACGTTTTTCTCCTCTACCAATTGGCTGCTGTTGGTGTGGGCGAATATCTTAAATAAACCGACATGATTACTTTTTCTCTCCACTGATCATTTAGTTAGGCTGCTGAGTAACGAAAATTTCTGCTGTACGATGTTTGAAATATGAAGGAAGTGTGTTTTTACGAACATCTCTAAAGTGGAAAAACCGGAAAGACATCTGCAGCATGCGCCCACTGTAGCTTGATAAAAGATCATAGGCTATATCTTAAATAAATCCATCATATTTGTACATTTTATCAACATGTACCATCTAGCAGTAGTGATAGCTTTATAAGGTAGGCCTGATCTAGGCTACGTTACAGATGTTCTGTTTTAGCTCCTTTGTTAAAGAACTACAAACATGGTGCTGATATAAGTAATTGTAGTTTTTGCATCGAATTTAAAATTTTAAATATTAGATTAATAATCGACCAGAAGGTTTAAAGGAGTGGTAAATGCAACAGTGGATTCAGATGTTAATAATTTAATAGTTAACTGGATGAAAATGTATTTCATCCATAGGCCTATCATGTATAGGCCCCCAGTTGTTGGTTATAGGTTATTACATGACAGCTCAGGTCAAAAGCTCTCTATAACAGTTGGCCACATGTCTTTATCTGTCATGAAGTTCACAGGCTCATGAGGTTGAGAACAACATTTATTAGGTTCCCACAAAGTGCTCGAACCATATTAGCATGCTAGTACAAACTGTAGCTCACTCTGGTGCATATGGAACTTCCTTGCTAGCACATTTGTTGTATTTCACATGGCTTAGGCAACAGCGACATCTAGTGAAAAGAAAAGAACTTCATGTAAAACTTATCACGACACTATCCCAATTTGTTGTTTAATGATAAACCTTCAAATATCCTCAGAGGTTAAAGTGCAAAAGTCAGTTTTTCAAAGAGACAGAAAGACAGATCGACCTCATCCGGAGGTCAGAGCCTGCAGCTGAACATGATCCTCTGACTGACCAGAGTCCGGTGGGTGCTGTGTGTTGTTCAGGATGGTCTTACAGGGTCAGTTTTTCTGCCACTGACACCAGTGAGTCCAGCTCTGTGCCCAGCCCTCCTTACCAGTATGTCCAATCGTCCAGCATCCTCCAACAGACCACAGCAGAAAAGAGACCAGTAGACACAACAGACTGGTAAAACATAACTAGCAGTTTCTTGGAGATGTTTAAGTACCCTCGCCTCCTCAGGAACTACAGACGACTCTGTCCTGTTCAGTGGATGCTGTCTGTGTTGTCGGACCAGTCCAGTTTGTCATCCTGGTATTTACTGCTCCTAACCACCTCCATGTCTGAACCTTCAATGGAAGTAGGCTAGATACGTTCCCTCTTCCTCCTGAAGTCCACAACCATCTTCTTAGTCTTGGAGTTGTTTAGCTGCAGACCTGCACCGTCCCACAAAGTTCTCCAGCAGGCCCCTGCACTCCCTCTCCTGTCCATCTGCAGCACATCCATGATCGCAGTCATAATTTGATGTAATTCTTCAGATGAAGATCTTTCAATGATGTATCTGGTTTAATGAAAGCCAAAGTTTTTTTTTCTCATTTCATTTAGACCCCTTCAGAGACAACGTATCAGAGTGCTGACCAAGTATATAAAAAATGAAGCTTTTTGGTTTTGTCCCCCTTCAGTTTTATGGAAAGTATTTTCCCAAATTAAATCACTTTTAGAGTTATGATATTATTCACAATCTAGGTCATTTGTATAACCTTTAAAGACCTGAAATGCTGGATGTAAGGTCAGCACACAGTCTATAGTCTGAGTCAGGGTATCACAGATTATTAAATATATACACATGAGCTACCATTTCAAATACTGAGAAATAACAGTAAAAAATATTATAAACTTATTGAATTAAAATTAGGATGTAAAACTATTTACAGAAGGCAATAGAGCATATAGTTATTAAATTGGATGTAAAACATTTTAAGTAATTGCTTGTGCATAAGTAGTTGATAACACTGCTGAGGTTTTATTCCAATGAATCAAGTCCATTTTGATTAGATAAATTAGTAAATAATGATTAAGTAAAGTGAGTTTAATAAAATATCCAGTTTAAAAAGATTTGTGTAACAAGCTTTTTTAAATTCCTGTAAGTAAGTGTGATCAAAAGTTTCCATCATGACATAAAAACCAGGCCAAATTATTGAAGTGCTTTATTGTTGTCACTGCAAACTACAAAAAGGCAGAGGGCTTTGAAGAGAATTGGAACGTACACGCAGCATACACGTTACAGCGTTCATGGCAAAGATCTCGCGAGACCTGAGCAAACTTTGTAAATAATAAAAAGACTGGTTAGCTTTTTAATTCAATAATCCAACAAAACTGAGAACTAAGGAGTCTGAGCTGTGCATGATCTGTTTTTGGGGTGAGCTTAATGGGACATCCCCTCCTGGGAAGAACTAGCTTGCTAGTTCTCCACACATTATTATGGTAAAAGTGTTTGGAAGTGGCTTTATAAGCCTTAGAGTGATGCGGGGAAACAGTTGCTTCTCTAACATCATTGCTGATGTTTTTCTTCTCAACATTGTTTTAACATACTTGAAACATAATAGCAAAATTGCTAAAACCTCTGCTTTTAGAGGTGTTTGCAGCTGCGGATGATAAATCAATCAAGGGTATTAGATAAGAAGCACCTGGCTGCTACTTACCTTCAGAAGCAGTCATTTTTCACACACAGTTTCTGTACTTTGGCCTAGTTTCTGTCTTATGATGGAGGATTCTGTGTATATTTCACATGTTGCTGTTCATCTGACCTTATATTTTCCCATTTTAAAGTTTTTTTTTAAAGCATATTAACTAAAAAGATGAAGAGGGTGTAATTTTTTCCCCACACTACTGTATTTTCCACATCCTTTCCCCTTGTGGTGGTATTACATTAAATGTTAAGGGATCACAAAGGGAACATCATTCAGTAAACATGTGCCTCAATGTTTGCCTGATTTCACAGTGAATTTCCAAATCTTTACTGTTTTCATGTTTAGTTTAACAATACCAATGACAACAGGCGGCACTTAACCAACCGTTTGATGTTTAGTCTATGCTTGCTATTTTTGCCCTCATAAGTAGTAGCGTAGGCCTACAGCAAAACTTGACGTCACAATAGCTGGTACACTAGGACTGCAGAAGTGTTATTTTAAAAACAGTGCGAGCTTCAAGGAAAAGTGTAAGGCTGTTGCATTGCAAATGTGTAATTGTTCCCATACTTGCTTGTGTACAATGTTTTTTACAGGAAGAGCACATTGGAGAACTCAGACTGGAGAGAGTTGCTGAAGTTTTAAAATGTAAACAATATTATAATCATGGCAACAATAGAGGAGGTTAGTGTTTGATTAATTTTGAGATCACAACAGTGGTATTGTAGATGGTATAAAAGGCGCCTAAAATATGGCGGCTCTGTATTGTCTTATACATTTTTTTGTAACTTTAGAGACAATTTTATGATAACATAAATCACAATGCCTTAGGATCCTATGGGCTTTGGTTTACCAGCTCGTTATTCCTATATTAGCAATAGAAGACTTTTCACACCAAATACAATCAGAAAGTGTTAAAAAGTTTATTTTTCATTTTTTCCCAGACAATTTGTCAGTCAAACATTTTGAATGCAATTCATCAATGACAAAAAACAAATATATACATTCAAACATATCAATCTCTTCTAAAAAAAAAAATGGAAAAATGGGGGAAGAAACTGGAGCTGATATGGAAAACCCATTTTAAAAAGATGGTTGGAAGTCTATCTGATCACACCATGTAAGACTTCTCCGTCAGACAAGTCATGAGCTGTTAGACAAAAGTTTTATTGAGCACTGTTGTTTGGTGGTTAGGCTACAATTCTATCACTCCTTGCACATGCATCTTTTTTAGTCAATCAAATGTTGGAGTGAATGCTGAACAATATTTTCTCTTTTAGCTGGAGCCTACAGGTGGATGCTGGGGTGGTGGAGGGGCTCAAAACAAAAGCAAGTATGTTCAGTGATCATGGTGACAGCAGCATAGTGGCAGCAAGCAAGCAAACAGCAAGGGAGGAAGTCTGCAGCTTAATTACACTGCCCAGATTGGATGGGTATGTTTGATATATCATATATATGTTTGAGGCAGGTCACATGAGATGTAGCAAAACAGCGAGTTGTCTGAACTAGCTCGCAGGCGTTGCTTCATTTCAGTCAGACAACTCACGAGTTGATAGATAAAAGCTTTATCGAGCATTGTAGTTTGGTTGTTAGGCTCTGATTCTATCATTCCTTGCACATGCATGTTTTTCAAACAATAAGTATTGGAGTGAATGCTGAACAACCTTTTCTCTTTTAACTTCCTAAAACAGCCAGGATTCGAAGCCTGATGTAAAATGAGATCCATGTGTGGGCTATGGCACCAGCCACCAAGAGGAAATTAAACCTTTGGGCAAAGATGCTCATCAACCACCCAAATTGCAACAGAAAGACAGGGTCAGTTGCCAATATTTCTTAATTATCATGTGTTACTCCTGTATTTTTATTGTATCCTATCGTATTGTATTGTAATCACAACACTGATCAGCAGCACTGATACAGGAAAACTCCTGAATCCAGACCTCAAATTGGTCAGATAACGGAGTATTCTCAGGTAAAATGACATAAAACTAATGCATTTAAACTTAAACTGTTACTATTTAATGTATGAGCAAAACAACAATGGAAAATAAACTTTTAACTGTTATAGATTAATGAGTCATTGTACAGAACTTTATAGGCTATTGGATCTCTTTAATTTGAGTCAGGTGTGTTGGAGCAGGGAAACATTAAAAACCTGCAGGATTGTGGCCCTTGAGGACCGACTTTGGTCCAGGGAAACCAAAGCACCAGTATACATGGTCATAGAGTTTTGTCACCATCACAGTTTCCTTCCACAGTCATTAATGCAGCTCACATAATTGTATCTTTAGTGGTGCTGATTGGTTATTTGTTATTCCTCCCAACAGTACTCACTGGATCGATGGCTTTATCATACACTATCACACACCGGTTTCATGATGCCTGACAAAATGGTAAAGTTGTTTGAGAGGACGCATTAAAAGGTCACACAGAGGAAGATTTTTGGATGATTATCATCTTCACTCCAAGCTTTTGTCTAGAGTCCTAACAGCTCAGTTTCACATGAACATGTGTATGTATCTCCAAAATATTGTATTGTATTGAAGGTTAATTTCTACTTTGGCTGTTATGTCTTGTTTATATGTCAGTGCTCATGTAATGCAATGCCAGCCAGTAACCGTGCACTATTTGACAGCAATATAGTAAAGTGAAAAGCACTTGGTCAAACTCTGCTGTCTGGGATGACAGTACATGTTTTAATATAATTTACCTCCTTACAAGTGTGTTTAATGTCTTGTGGCTGTGCAATATCACTTTTGAGAGTTTCTTGCAATGCCAAATATGGGAAAGGAAGGAAATGTCATTTTTGTACCTTGAATCTAATTTTACACTTTTTGATTATAAAATGCGAAATGGCATGTTATGATTTTTATAGGTTGATGTACATGTGCAAAGAATTTGGACACCAGAAAGTGTAGATTTAATCATTTTTAAGTCTTTATTGCTTTACTGCTGTATTTTGAGCTCAGGATTGGGTGTGATACTGTGTTGGCCATAAACATCTGGAAAAACATTGCAATACATCTGGCATATACTTGAAAATATCTATAAACATTTCACCATTATTTCGCTTTTATTAAAGGTAGCCTCTCAAAAAGATTAGGAATAATTCATGGATAATATCGCATTAGGCCAGTGTACCTGCTGTGCTTCTCAGTCACTAAGGTACATCTGCCCAACACATGTCAGCCTGAATCTGCCCTACCTTGCACTGAGTCCGTCCTTGGAGAGAGGAGGGAGTCTGTGTGACTGGAGGCCCATTACATTCAGGTGAGGGATTCTGAGTCTTTCATATGTATCCGAGGACCTGTTAAAGCCACTCAGCTCTGCACAGCGCTGACACAGACTGAAGCCCCGAGGCCTCTGAATGGATTGCCAGCTGGACTGTTTACGGTTATAAGTATCTCACACACGAGCAGCCAGGAGAAAGGAGATCCTGTTTCTTTTGCCGTTAGTTTTGGTTCTGGAGGAGCTGTTTAATTTGTGTTGTATTCATTTGATTTACTTCAGGTTTCTCTGTTTATGTTCCAGCAATGTGAAGTGCATTTTGAGGGTCTGGTTTGTTATTTATTGAAGAGGGAAGTTTATGTGGACAGGGTCAAATTACACTGCACCCAACTGACAGGACAAAATTACACTGAATGTGGTCATGTTGCTGTCAACGATGCAAACACAATCAGCATGCTGTTTTGGATTTTAAGGTCTTTGTTGATTTCTTAAACCTTATTTGCAAGCAGTCTTGGGGAGATGCCCGTGTGAACATATTTTATACCGTATTCATCCATGTGAATGAGACAGCAATCTGTGGATTCACACCCTGTGTGTATAGAGCTGTGTGGTTATGCGCGGTTTCTTTTTTCTTGGCTAATATGTGTGTGAAAGCAGCTGTGTGTTCACTCTCTGAAGCATCATCAGCTCTGCGGTGGCTCTGCCCTTGTGGATCTGAGTCATCACTGTTTGAAGAACTGATGCTAAACGGCTGAGGAAATAATGTTTCTTCCAGAGCGATTAGGTGGCCTGCCTAACTAACACCCTCTGTGCAGAGTTGATCCCTGGCAAATCCCATACCTTCAAAGCTGCCACTATTTCGCAACAATCAGCAGAACTTCACATCATAATGAAGTTATCTTCAACTAGCGTGAGCTCACATACGTGTCTCAGAGAAACAGAAATAACCTCAGAAATGGTTGAGAAAGGGGCAAAGTAAAACAAAAAGAATTGCTTATGTATGTTTTCCCCACAGAATAATGTCTGGCACACCCCTTATTTAAATGATTGGTGTAAATTTGATTTCCAGAGCATCAAGCTTTCACCCTCTGTAAGTAAAAATACCAAGCACAATTGATGATCTACACACAACCTGTTATTAAAGTGTATTTTATCAACAGAAGTGCCAAATGGACTCAGAGCTGTTTCATGAGCTGCTCTCCAATGCTGACATAAAAATCTAGGTCAGAGGCAATCTGAATGAAGAATGGCTCTTTAAGTGGCTGAGCATAAAAAAGAAAGACAGATCCATCCTCTCATCAGGAAATATCTTCAAAAGATGAGAATTTCTTTACATTGTACAAATACTGTTTGAAGCATTTGACTTAAAAGTTTATTTTCCAGATCGAAAGTATATCTCTATATTTTATGTATGTATTTCCACAGGGAAGTTTTATGCAGAACTTGTCAACTTTTCTTTCTAAACTCTTATATCTGTCAACTCTGGCCTACTATGATGACATGTAGCATACATGGGAGAGAAATGGAAGCTATTAGCTATAACAATGCCACCCCAGAGTACACCTTGCTATGATAGAAAAATCCAGCAATTCATTTTCTACTGCTCACACAGGAACAGTAGGAGCAGAGATCTCCAAACTGCTCTATTCCCAGCCACCTCCTATGGCTCTACAGGGGGAAACATCTCGGTTCCTAATCCAGCCAAGAGTTGAAATCTCTCAGTTGAGTCCTGTGTTTTCTCCAAGGCCTCCTCCTATAGAGACATGTCCGCAACACCTCCCCTGGGAGGCATCAAGAAGGCATGCTGACCAGATGCTAGAACCACCTTAACTGGCTCCTTTTGATGAAGGGGGTAGCAGCTCTACTCTGAACCCCTCCTGGGTGGCCAAGCTCATCACCCTACAGTGATCCCAGGCACTCACTTACCACATGAGCAGAAAATGCATCTAAAGCCACAACTCTGTCTCTTTCAAAGGTACTACAATGACACTCCAACTGCGATGATAGTTTTCAATCAAAGCCAAGATGGACGTCTGCGTGGGTATGATAAACTTCAAAAGAACAAATACCCTCCATCATTGCATAGGCAGAAACTCTTGCACACGTGGACGGATCTTGGATGTGCGTGGTCTGGTCCTCAGTCTGCATAACAGGGCTCTCTGCTTTGTACGTGTCTGGATGTTTTGTGCAAGAGGGCTGCTTATTTCTGCAACTGCAAGTGACAAATTTGTTCATGAGAAAATTAGCCTGATTCATTGTGACACAAATCCAACACCATAGTCAGAGCTGACAGAGGATGAGGAGTGGAGGAGTATCTGCAGGACTTTTCTCAGCGATGATCACAGAAGCAATTACCCAAGTGAATGACGAAGGATATGAGACCATCTAGGCTTTCAGAGTTGTCCCAGTCTGCCAACTCATCCCTAACTGTGTCAAATAGAGTTTATGAACACCCGCTGCAGAGATTCATTATTCCAGCTGTTTTCAGCAGTAAGAGTTCAGAACTCCAGTGGCAGCTCTGCAACAGAGCGTGAGCTTTGTCTGAAGGAGAGAAGGCCTTCACCGGATGGTCAAACACTTTCTATATATCATGCGTGAAAGCAGGATATGACTAGTAGATGATGTTCTGCTGAGTGTCTGATTCACAAAGGAATTGATATAAGTAATGAAAAGCTACTAGTTATGACCTTATGGAATGGGTCAGGGAAATTTAATAAGTGATGATTCATTATCAATCTCCTAATAATTCTTTATAGAGGGTCATTTAGCAGATAATGATGAGAGACGAAAGAACAGCCCAGAATAGGTAATGATTGGTTCATGAAAATCTGGTCAGAGGGGAGAACTGCAAATAAATGATTGAAAATATGTTTATTATAAATTTAAATGGAAATGCAGCATAATGTTACACCAGTATTTTCTTTCACCAATTAGTTTAGATCATTATACAAAAATATAAATGAATAACTGAGTATAACTAAGTATTTTTGCATGATCATGCAATGGCATCTTGCAAAAATACTTAGTTACTGTTACCAAGTATTATTACTGTATTATTGGGGGTGCCTATTTTTAAAGTCATCACATAACTTTTGTTTCATGAGCTTGAATATCTATGTGGTCATGGGTATAGGTGAGCTGTACTTCAGCTATTTGTGCTACTTACTACTTCTACTACTACTCACTGTTATTGCTATTGTTTGATTTATATTCATTAACTCTGCCAAGGCAAAAGTTACGTATTCAGCAGCGTTGGTTTGTCTGTCTGTTAGCAACATAACTCCAAAAGTTATGAATGGATTTTGATTAAATTTTCAGGAAATCTCAGAAATGGAATAAAGGAACACATGATTAGATTTTGGGGCTGATCTGGATCATCGTCTGGATCCAGGAATTTTTTATGGATTCCGTTCTGTGGGGAGATAGCGATAATTTTGCCATTAGAGCTTCTAACTCAAAAATAATGCCCACAATCATTGACAAAAAAAAAACAAAAAAAACCCCAAAAACAATGGCTTGGCAGAGGTTTATGCTCTCTGAGTGCTTTTAATTTATTTATACTACTAGTTTGCTCAAACAAAATTTTGTTGTACATCTTCAATGACAAACATCTGTCTATGAAAAACAGCCATTAATGGGCATCCTGCTGAACTCTCTCTGACTCCTTGACCATCAGGCTACTTTCAAATAAAGGCCACTAATGCCCAAAAATCCTTAAAAGGGATAAGAACACAGTAAATAATGTTCAGGGGACTAATATTAAAGGGCATAATGAATTTAGGCTGTTTTCTTGGTGGTTAGAGTCAATAATTACCAGGTTTTCACTAACCAGTCATTATCTAACCCCACTATAATCTGTTCTCTAGTCCCTTAACTTTATCTGCTATATACCCCTCTATCAACGACCATTCGGGAAGTACTTAATAATGAATCATACTTTCCTCATTGGGTATCCATTCAACCAACCATTAACTAATTATTACCTAATCATCTGCTCTTATGTAAATTGAATCAAGACTCAATCATTAGGTCATGGTTATTAAGCAAACAGCCATTGATTTATTCTCTCTCAGTTCAGATTTTATCGTCCACTAGCTGTTAAATAAGGTCAGGAATTACTTTTTCATTTGTTCCTCTTTTGTTCTCATGTAACTAAATATATTTTGTGTCCCTTATTGTAAAGTGTTAACTCAGTATCTGCAGCAGTGTTCGCTGGATACGACTGTACCAATATTTAAACTCAGAGATGTAACTATATAAAAGATTATCACGCTAAAACTTCTCATTGTGAGTACCTGTAACAATGTTTCTTGTCTCTGGCTTCTGTGTCCCAAATTCTCACGATTTCTATCCTGTTCTGTAATGAGTGGGCAGTGTACAGCAGGGAGTGTGTGTGGGTTTTGGTGGGCAGTAGTTTTGTTGATGCTCCTCTTTCTGCAGCCAGAATAGAATGAGGGCTTATTAAACAACCCCTTAAGTGGGTCATTCTTGGAAGATCTTTGTCTCAGATGGATATTGAAAATATCACTACTGGTTTTAGTCTATTGTAACAAAATTTGTGGAACTTGTGGAATATCTGAATATTTCCTTTAATCTTTTACCTTTTGCTCTGAAGAACAATTACATGCAAATCAAGGATTTGAACAGCATTTATGTGAAAAATATGGTAAGGATATTTATTTAAAAACTTTACGTTTTTTAACTTTATCATTCAACTTTTCGAACCCCCATCCATCTATTTGCAATGTCTATTCTTTTCCTGCAGAGGGAGCTGAAGCCCACTGACGATGGACAACAGGCAGATTGCAGCCTGAGCACCCAGCACCATCGAGTTATAAATTCAGTCACTTAGGATTGGCTCTCCCAGTCAAACACCAGCTAGTTTTGAGCCAATGTGAGGCATAAACATAGCAGATAGTGACCCATGCATAAGGCAGCCAGATCACTGATGAACTGGAGGCAACATGTCCTGGAACAACAATGTAACAAAACCCAAAACAATCTTCCTGTGAGCAGAAAGTATTAACCACTGCACCACAGTTCTGACCTTGAAAGTGAAAGATTTAGTGTTGCATTTAATGCATTTCTTTGTGTTTGTGTTTCTTTACTTTTTATGTCTGGAATTACAACTATGTAGACTTGCTGCCTGACTCAGTGTTAAAGAAGCAGACCATTGCCACTTTTACAGCGAGGACTCTCTATAAAGTAATTCTGTGTTTAAATCAGTCTTCTAAAAGGTGAAATAAAAGCATTCAAAGAGATGACATGGATCTATGTTACTTTCTCTTGTCTTCAATGCATTACCATCTGATTTCATATATTACAGCATTTAAAAAAAGCTTTTCCTTCTCATCAATAGCATAGAAAATCAAATTAACAAAGCATCATCTGTCACATTTGTGTAGTTGATAAAAAATTACTGCCACTGTCTAACTCCATTTCATTTGCTTTGTATGAACATTTAGTAAAGTGGAAACAGCACCTGCAGATGTGATGCATCCATTCCCCACTGAATGCTAACAAAGTATTCTTTGAAAGAAACCTCATTAACCCAAACAAAAATAGTGATCCTTTGATCTGTTTAATGTTTCCCTGGCAACAGAGAGAGAGAAAAAATCATACACCTCATAAATTATGCTGCATCTAGTTTAGTGGAATGGTTTAATTGTTTGTGGACAACATTTGAGAGCCTAATTGAATATCAAAGCCAAATGATGATGAATTAATCCTGAGCACATTGACTTGTTCTGCAATGGTAAATGTGTAACAGTGAAACATTTAGATACAGTGGCTAATAATACCTACTTGCATGTTATCCCCATTCTGGGAGTGTATTTGTACATCTATCTGTATGCACAGTGCACACAGGAAAATGTCCTTGGAGGCCCAGATGGAAAAATGTGCTGCTGGGCCCATGCTTCCCTCTGTTATATAGATTTCTGCAGTGTCATTATTTCCCCAGGTACTCAGAAACCAAACTGTACACCAGAGCAGGAATGAGCTTTGTTTGGGGAATAATGAGAATCATTATTTTCAGGTAAAACACTGTACAATCAATGGATTGAGAGTCATGGCAAATATAACGGTAAATCAGCAAATAAGAATGTGTGGTTTAATAAATCAGAAAAGAAAAAAAAAGACAGACAAATATCCTTTTCAGGGTCACTCACTTCAACAGGGTTTTTATTCTCTGCTGGTAATACCATCTAAAATTTCATCCTGAATTCAGCAGTTCAATGTTACAACATAAAAAACAGCGTGACCTTTCTAATTATGGTTAAATGCTGCTTGATTTCCTGGAAAATGAAAGTGAACAGTGTGTGGATGTGGGATGGCATTTCAGATGGTGGACAGCTATAGCAAATAATTGGTTTATTTTAAGGATGTCCTTAATCCTAGCCTCTCCTCTCCTCTCCTCTCCTCTCCTCTCCTCTCCTCTCCGCTCCTCTCCTCTCCTCTCCTCTCCTCTCCTCTCCTCTCCTCTCCTCTCCTCTCCTCTCCTCTCCTCTCCT
>JAOXYM010000006.1:27120613-27155613 GCA_028567055.1 Leptatherina wallacei | reverse complement strand
TCCACTACTTTCTTATTAGATGTAAGTAAGGATCAAATAGATTCAAGTGGACCTGAAGCAGAGAGTTTATGACCCCAAATAGCATCTTATAATTCACTATTCCACTCGTGGATATCAGCTGCATAAGCACTTCTCATGCTGCAACGGTGTTTTAAAACATAGGAGATGACTGTGGTGAACTATTGAAGTCCATCACTTGATGTAAGAACTTCTAAAACTCAAACTTCATGATCGTAATGATGCATTTTTAAACTATTTGTTACAGCCAGAATTAAGCTCCAGGATTTTAAAATATACAAAATGAGCTTCAGAAAGTTGGAAGTTGAAGAAATTGAGACAGCTGTAAGGGAAATAATGTTCCACGTTCAAGAGGTGATCTTATGAGAGTCTTTATATATATGCAGCTGCTGAAGAAGTTTAAAGAACGTAAATATTTCCTGACATTCAAACAAGAAGATATTGTTTCTTGCATTAGATAACATGTTTAGGGTAAAATTTGCCCAAATAAGATTAACACTGGGTATTATTTACTGAAAACTAAAAAAATATATATTTCTTTTGCGTTACAAGTTTATATTGCATTTTCAGAAGGTAACCAAAATACAGAGAAATGGGAAAAATCAGGAAAAAGATAAATAGATTAATAAAAATAGGGACATTACCAGATATAGAACATAAACAGTAAGTCCAAATCCTGTGATTACATCATAAAGAGCATAACCCCACCCATCCAGCTACACACCTTATTCTAAAAAGATCATTAAAGAAAAAAAGAAAGAAGGAAATGTGACTTGGTTGCAGTTAAGTGGATTAATATATACAAAAATCATCCACTGAGTTAAGTTGGATAAGTTGATGCTAAGTCAAGCTAAAGAAGTCCAATAAGTGTGTGAAATGGTGGGTTGCAAGTGTGGATATCATTAGAGTAGAGCCAAGCAGCAGAGTCTATTAAAGGGGGGGTGGAGAGGCCTTTGTCTGGTGGAGATTCATGTTTGGTGAGGATGAAGAAGCTTGGAATAGTTGATCAAGATAGAAGATCTTTTGAGCACAGTGGTCTCTTGCTCCATTTTGTCCTGAGTTCTTTTTCTTTTTGAGAATTTTTGGGCTCTGTTTGCCTTCATTTGACAGTATTGACGGGTAAGTGGGTTAGAGAGCAGGGAATGACTCAAACCTGGGCCAGCAGCACCGAGGAGCTGTAGCTTCTGTAGACGGGTTATTGGCTCAGCTGGTTGAGCTATACTCCACCCCTGTTCGGGGTTCTTGAGGTTGAATATCACTTAGAAACCAAGTCATTATTTGAGTCACACAGACAATTTTTATGGAGAGAAAACTACAGGAGAACTTTCAGCTACACATGTTCAAGCTTTTTAAAGTAAACTGAGTTTCCTTCATTAAAACTAAATGCAACATAAACTCAAGTCTGTAATCTGTTAAGTCGTTTGAATGTTGAGCAAGCACGAATGTTCCCCAGAGTATTCACTGACCGACTTAATTAGAATATATATTTAGAAAATAGAATACCAGCAAAACACAATAAAATGTTGGTATAAAGGCAATGGAAGAAAGACCAAAGGCTTAATTTTCTCAAGCAAGGATGGAAAAGATTTCTGGAAACAAGATTGTTTATATTACATCTGTTCCATTGGATTCAGTACCAACCTTTATCCATGAACATCCCCATGGAGTTACTGGCACTCATTTATGTGGAATCAAATGAACACAGTCCTCAGTTAATGATCATTTTATGCCAGATCACACTGACCACATCAACATAAAAATGATAGAATAAAACGCAAACTGCAGCTGGTCAGGACTCTTTATGAAGAGGCTTTCACATTTTCTACAACAGCCGAGCAGCATCCATACTGCCAGTAACCAGCAGCGACCAACATTTATCTTTCAGGCGAAACTGCAAGCATTTCCACTTTACTGTAGAAAACAAACCGCCTCCACCAGAGGCTAATCTGAGATTAGATAGACACAGAAAGCAGTGAGACACGACGCAGCTCGGTTTGCTTTCATAATCAGTTTCATTTAGACGCCACGCTCCCCCTGCAGCAGTAGTAGCACTTTGCTGGTTATAATTCTAACACCAGGTGGATTTCTATGGAAATTAACCTCACCAGACAAGTTACTTCACTGCAGTCATGATAGATTTAGCAATTATCACTATTTCTCAATACTATGGGGGGAAGATGTTGCCCTCAGCATTTAGTAAGTTGATGATCCAGTAAGATAGATGGAACAAAAAAAGGGTGGAGGCCTAAGGAAGAGCAGAAATAGACTCATTATGCTATTATATTCACATCATGTCTCATAATATGTTATCAAAGCCCCTGCTACTTTCAGAAAATCAGTTTTCATGCACAGCTCCTCACATGTTGTGTGTGTTACTAATGACACATTACAACAAATACTGACATTCTCTTTTCGTATGCGCGCCACTCTTTTATCTATTCCACGTGAGTAGAGTCAAACATGTATTCCTTGATGCCTGTGGCCCAACTAACACAAATCCTTTCAATGTTTAGTTTTTTTAACCTTGAGTTGAGAATGGCATTATTTTGTGGACATTTTTCCATCCCAGTGTCAGGTGCATGTGGTTTGCTCTTTCTTTATTTCTGTTGTACACCTCACACAATTGTGAAAAGAAAAAAGTTGTAAAGGGATGTTAAATGGAGGTGAAAATCTCACATCTCTCTTTAAGATTTACAAACAAACCTGCTTATGCTGGTGTAGCTAATAGGAGGAAACAAGACAGACTTACCACCATGCCACATACACATGAATATGTACAAAATTAGTTAACATATCAATATAAATTTATAACCAAAAACAAAAAAAAGATCACACACACACACACACACACACAGGCAGATAAATGATCAATTTGTACCACCCAGTTATTTCTCTTCTCAATTTGAGCTTGGGTAAAATGTGTGTTTCTGCCTTGGCTCAACCAACAGCTTCAATCCAAGCGTAATAATGGGTTCAGTCTGTGTCTGTCTGACTCTGCCACCTGTTGGAGCACTTACTACTCTAATACTCAGAGCTCTGTTGACTTTGAGTTGAACATCTGTGCATGTGTGGCAGTGTGTGCTGAGATGTTCAAAAACCCCTTTTGGACAATATAAATGATTGAGGTTGATCTTATTCTTCGTTCATACCATGTGTTTTACTCAGATATGTTGTGAACATTAGTATATTACCTGCACTAAGATATGATGCAAAGATGTCTCACTCTTACTCACAATGATAAAGAACCACATTGAAGAACAATGCACAGAAAACTGACGACGTAATTACGGATAACTGTGTGTATGTTGTGACTTTAGTTTCTTTTGTGCAATATGTGGCAAACAGGTTTGTCAAGGCAGTGTAGCAGAAATACCATATACCCTGCATAACCCATCAATTGATGATGAAAAACCCAGAAAGACTATTTGTTTCACACAAGACTCATTCGCTAAGGTTTTACTTGGTAATAATGAATAATTTCCTCCACATCTTTGTGTTTCCTGCATGTTTTTGAGAACATCTTGCTCTCCTAAGTCAAGAATACAGCATCATTACACAAACTTTGAGAAAAGTCTGTGACTTTTCACAGTAGTTTTACCTGGATTTATTTTCATGTGCACATCAGGTCTTGGGAACATCAACTCGTTTCAAAATGAAACATATCTGAAGTCATCTGAGATTAGTTTTCTATTCTCAAAGTTCAACAATAAAGTTCAACATAGCTTTAGTAACTGAATATCATACATTTTTCTCCAGACTTGGAGCCACAGTAGCAAAGAGTGCAAACACAACAAAGGCTCATATGGCAAATCCATCTTCAGCAGAAATTTAATCTTTTGTGATTGTTACCATATAAATTTGAGTTATGTGCTTTTACTGCCTGTAATATGTTTACACTTAGTAAAAGGTTGTTGGGATGTTCTGGTTTATTTTAATGTTAAGATTGGCACCATGAGTGTTGTGAACAGTGCAGGGAGGGAATCCCATCAACACCACTGGTTCTAATCAATGTCTCCCACTGGGAGTAGAAATTATGCTGAATATTAACTTATAAACTGATCCTTGATAAGTTTTATTTAATAACTTGTTACCATTTAGAGCAAATGATTACATTTTGTTCAATGACTCTGCTTTGTTCAGTGTGGTGTCATTCTGTGAATGCAGCATGAATGAAAGAACAGACATTTCTCCTTTTTGGATTAACAGAAGTGTCTTAACTTATGTCCTGCTAATTTTCAGCCAAGATATTATCCATTTTTCTATGGACATTTTTCTTGGGGTGTACAAAAATGCTGCCTATGAATATCTCATGGGGACAGTTTTCACTAGTAAATCCTACTTGCTGAATCTGGGAAGTAAATAACATTTATTTGTGTAGCACAGAAGTGCAAAGCATGTCACAGTAAGATAAAAAAATATAAAGTAAAAAAGATCAAATCCAACTAAGAGATGGGCATCCATATAAACATAAAACAACTGCCATAAAAACCCAGTCTGTTTAAACAAAAGTGTCATTAAAAACAGAGTTAAAAAGAGCATAAAGGTAGTGGCAGAGTTTTCCACAGTCTGGGGGCCACGGCTTGAAAGGCAAAATCTCCTCTGGTCCTGATTTGGTGTGAGGGACAGCCAATAAACAGTCCTGAAGATCCAAGGGAACACGCTGGGTTATAGACTTACAGCAGCTCAGAGATGTACTCAGGAGCTTTACCATGTAAGGCTCTAAAAGTGAGGACCAAGATTTTAAAGTGAATCCTAAAATGAACTGGAAGCCAGCGAAGTGCTGCTATAACTGGTGAGATGTGTGCTCTTTTACTGGTGTGAATTAAAGTCTGGCAGCAGAGTTCTGCACAGCCTGGAGGCACTTGAGTTCCCTCCCTCTTAGTAAGACGTGTAAAAAGACTATTACAGTAGTCTAAACGAGGAGAGATAAATGCCTGAATAACCTGCAGCGTATTATCTCCTCCTGCTCTGTTTCATCACCAGTTAGTCCGTGTAAAAGTGTGGTGTTTGCACCGGCCACCCTGGTCTCGTGTTTGGTGAAGATTGGTTGTTTTTTGTGTCCATTGGATTTCGTGTCTGTTTCATGAACTAAGTAACTGCTAACTGGACCAGCCCTTTGTGTCTCACCTCAGATGGATGCTGCTCGGCACATCCACCTTCTGCCAAGTTAGTGCTCTGAACTGCTACCACGGTGCACACCTACAGTGGAGAAATGTAGAGATATAACTTTGTTCCAGTCAGTCTGTAACCTACTTTTCTGTTTTTTGGGAAGAAAGCTAGACTACTTGACTTACTTATCCATTACTTGTAAGGTTAATCTGCTTTATCCTCCCACAGAGACTTAAGCTCCGTCAAGAGTGATCACTGTCACCTGTAAACTCCAGTATTTGTATTTTGTGTCAAGAAACGATTTGTAAACAAGCCTGTTCAACCAGCCTTTTATTGTCAGTGTCTGTTTAAGGTATCTGTCGGCGAAGATCCTGGCGTATACATATATTTACTCATGAAAAATGACTCTGTATTGTAGGTCTTGCTCCCAGTTCTAATTTCCCAGCAGACTCTGAAACTAAAGGAGTAAGACTCAACTGAGGAATCTCTGTTCTCATTGCTGGGGAAATGAGCATGTAGCTCAGAGGACATCTAATAAAAGACAAAAAGAAAATTCTCTGAGCTGCTAAAAAAAGAAAGTTTTTTTTTGTCTCTCTTGGAGTTATTGTACCTAATAAGACTTAACCCTTTGCCTAGCCCAAGAAATAATGGGCAAAAAATAATCTTTTTTAATCTGAAGACTTTATTTTTCTCTTTATCAAAATGTAAAAATTACTGTTAATAATATTAATTACTGTGTAATATGTCAGAATTTTTGTAGTGCAAAAAGTATCCACCAGGGGGCAGGAGACAAGTATCAGATTAGGGTTTTGAGTGAAGTTTTTACCATCAAATGATGGAATAGGTCTGAGAAACAGTATTACAGGATTAGGTATTAAGGGGTTAATACATACATATTTCGATTTTCCTCATGTGAACATTTACTTGTGTTGTTAAACAGGTTAGATGTTATATACGCTTTTGCTTCTGCCTCCTTTGGTTTATTTGGTTTATCTTGTTTATTTTTTGTGTTCTATATTTGCCTCCATTGACCAACCAACCACTAAATGCTTTCATTCTTCCTCTTCAGTGCATAAAGTAAGGGTTAATAAATGTTTCCTAGTTATCCCTCTGGAGTCAGAACAGCTCTTTGTGAAGTCCTGAAACATACAAGTGTTTTGCTCTTAGTGCTGCTCGTGTGCCATCAGAACAAAATTGTCAGACACTATTATTTCTCTTAGTGTTTGAGAACCAAAGTGCATTTACTTTCCTTTTAGGACTAGACATGATGCCCCAATATATATCAGGTAATTGATTTCCATAAAGGTTTTTGGTAAAAGGTAGAAGAGCACTCACTAAATGTTGAATTGGCCCAATTTGTGATATCCATTTAAATTCTTTGGTAGCTCTTCTCTGACTAGATTCACAGATGTTTCTGAGAAAGAGTGAATTAATGGAAGTAGATTGAAGACTGCATATAAAAGGAGCTACATTAAGCCAGTCATTTATCTAGACTC
This sequence comes from Leptatherina wallacei, assembly GCA_028567055.1. Classification (NCBI taxonomy): domain Eukaryota; kingdom Metazoa; phylum Chordata; class Actinopteri; order Atheriniformes; family Atherinidae; genus Leptatherina; species Leptatherina wallacei. Next base: position 27,148,990 of record JAOXYM010000006.1, on the reverse strand, counting down.
ACTGTCTTTCAGAGGTTCATTAATAACTGAGTGTCTCTGGTGGTCTTTAGAAGAAGACCACAGCCAGTTCATGAAGGTGAGACTTAATGAATGAATGTGGTGATCCTCTGATTATTCCTTCATTGTAACCAGATGTGAAAAATATCTCATGTCTCATCATAATGAATGCAAATTATTGTAAGTATCCATATGGTTAATTTTTTATTATCAAGCTTGAGAAAAAGAAAATTTGGGGGCAATAAATTAGATCAATGCTGAAATCATCTTTACCCAACTGGCAATCCAATCTCAGTGATAAACAGAATATTGTGACAGACAAGCACAGTCAGTAATATAATATATGAACATTAGATAACCTGTAGAGTGCCAACATTTTAGTGTTTTAGTGTTAATATTGTGACACATGTGTCCCTCATGGTGCATGCATGTGTTGCAGGAGGCTTTGTTTTCATTCTTCTTCAAGACATTTGTTTTAATTTTAGGTTTTGGCTACACATCAATTAAATCATAATCCTAAAGTGAAGGATTATAACTGAGATTTGATCTGAGAATAAAAATAAAACATGACATTTAAAATATAATCTTCCAAAAGGAGAAATCTTTTTTTTTTTAATGTGGCAAACTAATCCACCATCCCGCTTCATCTATACCTGCAAATATGTTTACAATGTACGTGATAATTAGCATGACAATTAGCTATGCCATGATCCATGTAGCGAGATATTATTTTTATAGACTTTCACACCAGCTCTAACATGGTGAGAAAACGTCATGTAGAGAAAGGGTAGGGAGGGAGAGGAGCAGGCACGCTGAAAAGATCCAATCTTCCCACACTGTTTAAAGCAAAGAGGATGGAAGCAGATGGTAATGTGCAACAACACGGAACGCCTGCTTAGTAACAGAGTTTAAGTCACCAATACAGAGCAGACAGGAGATGACGCTTGTGCTGCCAGCTTCAATAAGTTCCCCATTAGACACGCTGTCTGGTATGTTTGTGTACAGACATCACACATGCACACATGCAAACACACTTACACAAGAAAGCACATACACTTAGTTCTTTTTCCCCTGTTACTGTTGCATTAATTAGTTTGCTATTCTCTCAGCATTTTCAGCATCTTTTCATGCTCTTTATTTTTTTTGTCTTTGCTCGGAGCGAACAAGAAAGGAAGCAAAGGAATCCAGGCTCGCTTAACTTTTGTTAGACCGTTTTAAATCAGTAGATGTGATGAAAAAGAACCTCTATGATTTAATAATTAACCCTGAATATCAAATACATCTCTGAAAGCTTCGATGATGTGCGAGAGAAAATGACGTGATTGCTTAACCAAGAGAAAAAAATTACTCCTTTTTTTTTCATTTTGTTTCATTAAGTTTCCAAAATGAAAAAGAAATTTGCATAATGTGGACAATTCAAATAAAAAGGAAATGCAGCGATTTTATTTTCCACTTTTAGTTCACCGTTTCCAAGAAAATCTGGCATTTTGCGTGTTGTCTTGACAACTTGATTTGTTAATGTACATCATTGTTGCATTTCACACCTGTTGGGATAGAAAAGCCTGTTACCATCCCTTCTCACAACATATAAAGGATGTTTCTGCTTTGATCATGCAAACTGGTGAATAATATCACGTTGTTTTGTCCCCATTCTTCGGTGAAACTCATCCTCAGGTGTGCAACAATACAGACGCATTGGATTTTTATTCCACATTATCAGTAAAGCTGCCAGATCGTCCATTAGCTGTGCGTTCTTCCTCCTTATCTGGCTTTTATAATGTACACAATGTGGTTTTACTTTATCTTGTTTTCAAAATTTGCAGTCCCTTAACACGTGTTGTCTCGAAGGCAGAACGTGTCGCTCTAAAATCTCAGGGCACTTTTCTCCATTAATGACATCACAGAAACGTAAATGAGTTTTGCAAAGTGCACTGATGCAACCCAAACCACCGCAGATCTGGGCTTTTAGACTTAGCTGCTAAAAGCCTGAATGATCCTTTTCATCCTCAGTCTGTAACACACAGAGCCCATTTCATCCAAAAACAGATCTTGAACACTGATACCCTCTGGCTTATCCCAGATTCCTCTGACCCGGGAGAAGTTGAATCTGCTTCTGGACAAATAAGGCTGCTTGTTGCTAAGTAAGGTTTTTTTTAAAACCCTTTTCCCTATGATCATACCAGCTGTTGATGAATGAAGGTTCTTGATACGGCTCCATCTGATGGGATAGATGGATGTCCAACTTAGGCGTGTGCCCTTGCACTTTATACACTGTAATTTCTCAAGTTTTTTTGAATGGTTTGATGATATTATAGCATACAGAGAGATAAATGTGCTAATTCTCTCCAATTTTTCTATGGGTATGCTATGGGTCATTGATTTTCACACACATTTCACACACGAAGTTGACTAAACTAACAATAAATATTATGCTGTCTGCAATAAGATAAAAATCCAAGCAGATGTTAGAATCGCTGCATTTCTTTTTTTGTGTGTGTTTGTGTTTGCGTTTTACGAACTGTCTAATTTTTGTTTCCTTATTTAGGGTTGCAATAACCTGAGCTGCTGTCTCTACTGAGCTGCATGCCAGGCAGACCCTGAGCTTTCCTCACATCTATCACCTCAGTCAGGGGGTAATGATACAGGCGAGCCAAAGGGAGGTAGCTTAAGGGCCAGACATCTCCATCATCCTCCTCAGGAGTCACAGTGACCTACACAAACACATCCAGCCAGACTTTTTGGACTTGGATGAAACTGGACATTTCCACAAATCTTATTGTTTCTATTAGGCTCTGCAGCCCTGGAGGACATTTCAGACCCTGAAATGTAATGATTACTTTCTTCTCCCTAAGATGTAAAAGAGAGACAACTGATCTTTTTTATATGCCTTTGTTGATTTGGTAAAATGTCACCTGCTGTCCCTGTGAACTCATTTACTAATATTTTTGTGCAAGTTTTGCTCTGCAGCCATGTAGTGTTTGCTCCTAGAAGATACGTCTTTAAAGCTTTAGGAATAAACAAAAGGAGACGGGAATAATTGGACTCTGAGGGCAAATATCATTTCAAATGAGCTCCCCTGAAATGTTCGGAAAAGACATAAATTTCTCATTAGCATCTAACAAGTACGCATGACCTTCTAGCTGAAGTGTATTAAAACCACCTTTAGTGCCACTCCGTTATTCTGTTATTGTTCCCTGAATAAATCAAATCTTAGTTTTCTAACACTGAAATAACCTTATTTCTGTATTGGTGGGCTAATGTTAAACAGTGATATTTTTCCATCACAGCTATGTTGATTAGAAGATTTGGCTAAAAGTAACAAAGATCTGGATTAATATAAAATGCTATTTACATAAAAAACAGAACTCATTGGCAATAAATTAATTGAAATATTAAATACTAGAAAAAAAGGGAGAGAAGGAAACAAAGATTGACTTTTTGTACTGTAGCTTACTTGAATGAATTGACTCTTTATCCTTTAAAATGAAATCAATGCCAGTAAGTGAGTTCTCTGTTAAATCTCTGCAGCTGCTCTCATATCCAATAAGAGGGCTATTTATTGTTGGCCTGACAAAAAGCAGCAAGCAGGGGTAAAAAAAACGTCACTTTCCCCAGATAAAAAAATCTATTCTGTTGAACAACCTATAAACTAGACAGAAAAAAGAGATTTATTCACGTTTTATCGCTGACATTCATGACTTTTGTTGGAGCAAGGAGACAAGGAGATGAACTGCTTGCACACCGAAATGTTGAAATAACATTTGAGGAAAGAAAAATTGATATATCTGTCATGTGTGTCCTGATATGCAACTGTATTTTCTTCACGTTTCTCCTTCGGAGTAAGATAACCAGTATAATGGTGGCAGACTTATAGTCTTGTCATTAATAGAGCAAATTGATAAAAATCCAACAATTGTCTTTTTGAAAGTTGAAACGATGCTGCAGCCTTAAATTCAAATCCTGCAAAGAGGAATTTATTCAACATGTCAGTTCTGAATGGTTATGGCTGTGCCTGTCAGATTGTTTGAGATAATGTGTCAATCATCACTATCAATGCCCTCTCTCCTCCTCCAGGTTTACATGTTTTGCCTCAATCAGAGAGAGACACACCAAGGAAGTGAGTTGAACCCTGCTCTGTACATGAGTGGCGAAAGAAAGGAGCTATATTATATATTTCTTGTTTAATGTATTTAGTTTTAACGACACATCCGAAGTATTGTTGCAACACCACATTTACACATAAAGTCTCTCTCAAAACAAATACAACTGGAGTTACTTCAGACATATTTGATCACAAGTATAACAGCAGGGTGCATGTTAGTGTTACACTGACTCAGAAGGTGCTGCGATCAGATTTTTGACCTGTTTGGGTGAGAGGCTGTAATAGTGTACGATGAGATGCTATATTCAGAGTATCATGTACATTTCCACAATGTCAGATAAATCAACATATTATTGCACTGAGCTACGGAGGCAAACAGGTCAGACATCAGTAGAAGGAAGCAGGAGTGTTGGCCCAGTGGTGTCAGCACCCCGGACAGCTCCTCGTGCAGCCACGTTGAATGAACAGCGTCAATCAACATGACTGAACGTGTCGTTTCAGTGTAACGACTCGTTCAGACTCTGTTCACTGGGTGAACTCCGGCTCATGTTTGACAAGCTGGCCATGAGGGATTTCACTTTGTGGGCGTAATAGTTCCTCAGGTTCACAGAGGGCACCTCTTTTATCCCCTCATCGAAGTCACAGCTTCTCATTGCAATTTCGAGTTGTTTTTGTCTTTTGTAGAAGAGGGAAAACTTATTGAAAATGAGCGTGATCGGAAGCACAACTACCAGGATGCCGGCCAGGATGCATGCTGAGGCGGTGAGCTTGCCCGCTATGGATACCGGCACCACATCTCCATACCCCACTGTGGTCATGCTGACGGTGGCCCACCACCAACACGCCGGGATGGTGGAAAGATCCTCACTGTCTTCTTTCTCCACTGTGTAGGCCATCACGGAGAAAAAAGACACGCCGACGGCCAGGTACAGAAGCAGCAGCCCGACTTCTTTGTAGCTGTTTCTGAGGGTGGCCCCCAAGGAGCGCAGCCCCGTGGAGTGACGGGCCAGTTTCAGGATGCGGAAAATTCTCATCAGCCGCAGGACTTGTGCAACCCGCCCCAGGTTGGCCAGCGCCGGGCTGCCATCCACCACCAGGTTTATTAGCAGGGTCAGGTAAAATGGAAGTATGGAGACTAGGTCTATCACGTTTAACGGGTGATCAAAGAAGTGCAGAAGATCTGGAGTCACCACGAACCGGGCCACCAACTCCAGAGTGAACCAGCCAATGCCAAAGTGCTCCACTGTCTCGAAACGTGGGTCCTCCGTGGGTTGACCCTCGCTGTCCAACAGGCTGAATTCACTCATACTGTTCATGCACATGGTGGCAATGGAGCCCAGCACCACCAGGATGGAGAGGATGCTGATGATGCGGCTGGCCACTGAATAACCGGGGTTGTCCAACATTAACCAGAGCCGTCTCCGCGCGCTCCCGAGGAGCTGCTTGTCAAACTTGCTGGCGTCGTTATAAAACTCCAACAGCTCATCAAATGATGAAGTTGTGCTTCCTTCATCGCTCCGGTCCTCCCAGTCATCCCGGTCTTGGTCCATTTTTCTACAGTGGTAGGCGCTGCTGCAACAGGAGTCAATGAAAAACTCATTAATGCCCCAGTACTCGATCTCCTGGCTGAAGGAGAAGATGCACAGCTCGGCCATGACGTGCAGCCGCCCTGTGTTGTAGAAATTCAACACATAAGGAAACAGTGCCGGGTTCCTGTCGAAGTAAAACTCTTTTTCCGTGTCGTCATAGTCGTCGCAGAGCTCGAGAATGGATTCTTTGGACCGGCACTGCAGGAGACGCGCAAGCCTCGTTTCGGGGAAACGGGAGAGGGTGTCCGACTGGAGACGCTTCTTAAAGCCGCCCACGTTAATACGGATGGCTGCGTTGTCATCCATGTGAGCCCCGCTGCCTAGTCCCCCCAGGACCTGACCTGTCATGTCTGGATAGAGGGGCGCACACACAGAGACACGAGGGCGCACGGCGCGCAGAAAGAATGAAAGGGGGTGACAGACCAGATCACATTAACACAGAGAGGAAGGCGGATAGAAAGAGACAGCCAGCACAGGAGAGACACGCACACGGAAAGAAGAAGAGAGAAGTTATTTGAACTCTGAACAAAAAAAATGTTTTATCATTTCAGTTAGACTATAAAAAAATATAAGACTATTCTTTCTTTTCCACGTGTTTCTATATCAATATGACACAGTTATGACTTACAGCATGCGCTGTACAAAGAACTTACTTTAAGGCTCGTCCAGATCACCGAATATTCCTGGAAGACTGCATTTTTCAGAGATTTCCCATGGCAGTCGCAACCTCTGTTCCTGATGTTGACGCAGAGACCTTTGTCCTTTTGGGTTCCGAGCACGCTCGTTTCTGTTTTATTGATATTTGGAGGTTGGACAGGGAAAAGATGAGACACCTCCAGGAGGAGTCGGTACGATGCTATTTTTTTTTCTTTTAAAAACCAAACAAAAAAACCCTCCAGGCAGGGAATAATAAGTGCTCCCTGATTTAAACACCCCACGGCTTGTTTTAGCTGCTGCCTTACATCCTGCATCCACCGGGTTTCAGAGCGCCTTCAGCCACAGGTATCGAGCGCATTTATTTCTGTAAATTCTGGGGGCTGTAGGGAACTGAAACGCCCCGACAGCCGCTTTTGTTTGTGCGAGGGAATTCCTCTCTCACGCACACTGTTTCTCTCCCTCTCTTCTTTCTATCTGTTGCTGCGCAGCAACACGTAGCTCTGTCTCTCTGCACCGCCCTCCAGAAGTGATCTCAGCATCATGGTGCTGAGGGGCGAGGCGCAGCTCCGCGGGTGCAGAGGGAATCACCACCTAACGAAGCCATAAACACCTCCAGGCAGAAAGTCATAGAGATATTATTAAATGCAAATAGAATACGGGGCTTTTACACTGTTATTATAAACTTTATGATTTCTAGAATGCCCTGTTGGCACATTGAGACGCAGTTTTAAAGATAAATGCAAAGATTGTTAGAAGATCATCTAAAAAAGATGCCGGATAGATTCTATATAATATCAATAAACTAATAAGGACATTATTATGACTGTGAGTTAGAGTTGGACTTCACAGCCAAATGGCACACAAGAGACACATTTCAACCATGAATATGTGCAGCAGAAGAGAAATATTCTTTCTTTTATGTTCCTTTAGTGACATTTCCCATGATGCAACTAATTTCTGTCAAAATACGGTCACCTTGAAATTGGCCGAGTTGTGTGAAGGATTTAAAGATTTTAAATGTCTGAGACCAAATCTTCTCCGAGTGGACTAAGCTGCAAGTCCAAAAGCAGGACAGTTCACCTTGATATAACATCAAGATTAAAATAAATCTGTTTGAAAGTAGAGAAACTGTCTCTTGGTTATCAGCTAATTATTGATGTGAAAAGGCTGTTTTGTTTGTACAAAGGTTTGCCACGTGAATATCAGTGCTTTCATATATGGATTTTATGGTCTACGCAGTGGTCAGTGCATGTCATCCATCAAAATAATATATTCAGCCCCTGCTGTTTAAAATGCATCCACATGAAATACGTGGGAGCTGTTTGCTCAAAAGAAATACACTGACTTCTAAAGGACTGTCCACCTCCACCACCTGCGTCTCCTTTTATCAGTTCAGTGGCGACATCATTAACAGCCCTGTCTGGCAGACCATAAAGCCAGCGTTAAAGCTGTGGCCTTCCAGAGTAGACTTGCTTTTATTGATCAAGTGCTGGAGGTTTTACCTCCAACATCTCAGTGTGTCTAATGAAGGAAATAGGGCATCTTCACAAAAGCTCCCTCAAACAAAATTTTCGAGGTCCAAACTGCTTTTCAAATGATGAAAGATGCGTGTCATTTGTTCTCTTTATGGGCTTTTCCTCAGGTTTTATCCAGAATCATCATGCCTCTAAATACCCTTTTTTTAGAAAAAGGTTTTACTCAAAACTCTTTGAAGGTTTTCTATATGATCAGTGGCAGATGTTCAAATGTTTACTGATGTTATCATCTTTTATGGTGCATATGTCTACATTTATGTAGTTGTACCTTTATCAACACAATTTCTTTCCCATTTTCAGCCATAGTTTATCTCTTATCTCTCATTTCTAACCATGCAGTTGTGCATCTGTTCACAGTTTTAATTGGTTATTCTCTCCAAGGAGAGATATATTGTGTGCAAGTGGAAACATCTTTACCTCAGAGGCATCTGTCAATTAATTTTATTTTTCCTTGAATACATGATCTACATGCTTTTACAGAGTGGCAAAGCAAACAGTACATACTTAAAAGCTGCATCCTTGGGGGACAGTCATGTCTTCAGGATTATCCTGCAGAACCACCATTTTTAGTCACTGTAATCATTGTGCTTGTTTTGGTGTTTCCATTTCCATCATAAAACAACTAAGTTTACACAAATATATGCATGTGATGCAAATTTATTTTTCAAAAATAAAGAAATATGTCACCGATGGCAATAATATGGAGTTGTTTGTCTCAAAAGTCTCCATATGTTCATGGGTATAGCATAAAACAGAAGGACGAAAAATGAGAAAGAGCAGAAATGTCAGGTTTACTTTTGCTTTCTTTTTCCAGCCTCCTGTTTTATAGACACATCAGTCTGAATGCTTTTTATATATAAATATATATACATATATTTATTCGTTTATTTATTTGCCAACATACAGGCATGCTTGTGATTTTATTTAAACCTCTGGTGATGCTGAACTGAGGATCTCTCATGAGTCTCGTCCTACAGACAGGGGCCCTCTTGTTGCTCCTCATATAAACCAGAGCAAAAAATGCCAGCTTACACAGTTAGATAGTGGAGATCAGATGTAACCTGGAGTAAAATGGTTATAAAAGCCAGCCATAACCAATCCCGTAGGAGCTCATTACATTTGAGCTTTATTATGCAGTCTGTACGAAGTTGTGTGTGTAGTGAGGACATGATGTCTCTGCTGTTGTGAGGTTTCTTCTGCTTTGCAATAACCACTTGCTGCCTGTGGTTAAGGTCTTTTGCTCTTTAAGTTTCCATTAAATTGTATGTAGACATTTTTTCCTTTGGTTTTCTTTTGGGTGATGAGTCATCTACTGGTGGTTTGTTGTGGTTTGCTCCATGTGAGAAATCCGTTTTCCCCTGTGACAGATTTTGTTTACCTCCTGTCTGTCAATCAGAATCTTGGATGTGTCGCCCTATAAAAATGCTCACTATCCCACCATCACATCATTCAGAAACCACGGAAATAATGTATTATTCTGACACTAAATTCACGCCATTCAGTCACTCTTTCTGTTCAAGGTTCATCCCTTTCGGAAAGACTTCCTGTAGTAGGGACCAAAAAAAGGGATCTTTTATGGACAAAAGCCAAAGAGCCCCATGAGCCCCCTTGCATGTTGTCGGAGTCTCTGCTCTTTGTAAGAGTGCCATTTGCAGCTACAACAGGTGTGATGCTGATAAATTTTTCATGTCATTTCGGCCAAGTTCTCAGTGTTGGGTCAATATTATAAAAAAAACGTTGCAGTCTTCTGGGTTTGAGCTGTCGGAGCTTTTATAAAATACACTGCTGGCCCATTCTCTGTCAAAACAAGCTTTTAAGAAACCATGATAAAGGTTGCAGCACTACTTCTTCATTCTGTTGAATAAGAGGCCCTGAAGTGAAGGCTTTGGTTGCAGATATACTCCTCAGGCAGTGACACAGTGATCATGAGTTTCATGTTGCCATTTACTGTTTCAGACTCCAGGCTTTACTTTAATTTGAGAATGCATAAGGAAGTTTTCAATTAGCTGTGTTGTAATGCTTGTTTAGGACTCTAACCACAGGCAGCAGGCAGCACTGGAACCATTTAAGATATTTTACTTCCATATCTTTATTTCCAGGCAGCTGGCACATTAATATTTCATCACCTTTTTTTCTTTTCTCCGATAAGCTGAATCTTCACATGGCCATGTAAACCCATGAGAGCGTCCTAAAAGATCAGGTCTTTGCAGCTGTATTCATGTAAGGCTGGATGAAAACAATGGAAACTAAAACCAGGTTCTTCAGGTACTCCAGACGAGATTGGCATTATAGATCATCCCAAACGCCTGGACAGATCCGCACCACCTTCACATGGCAGCTTTGCAGGAATTTGGGAAGCTTAGTGAGAGCCTTGAAAGCACACACAACCCACTCCTTCCTGATTACAATATCATAAAATGACTTTTCTGTTAATTCTTCTCACTTGTGGGATTCGTCTGCTTGTATGGGAATGCTTTGCTGTTATGAATCCCATTGAATCCATCATTATCTTTATCCAGCAGGACATAGCCCTCTGTTGTTTGCATTTCCTTAATCATTGAGCATTGTATCATATGATTATTTTCATACCAGTTTTTCTCACCGTGTGTAAGACAGCCTTTTAGTGCTTCTGCATTCGGATGGCTTTCTGATATCAACATTTTGAAATATGTTAGTTGTCAACATTCATTTTTCACCTGCTGGGAAATGCTTATTCTCTGTGCAGTATATCTGATTCAGGTGAGAATAATGGGTGTCTTCTTGCTCTACAAGAGCCATCAGCCCTCAGTGGTATCTCTGATTGCACATTAACACACCTCCTCATATTTCATTAGTGTGGGTGAGGAAGCCTGATGTTTGTAATAGCAAATACCATCACAGTTTTGTTCAGGATTACTGAGGTGGCTTGCTTTAAATTATTTGCGCTAACAGACCATCATCTGCAGATTATTCACTCTCTGCTTTTCACTGAAGCGGGCTGCTTTTGATTCATTCTTCTCCCACATGGTTGAGTTTAATGGGCCACTTTGTGGAGGAGGAACTATTCCTCAAAGCTTATTTCTCAGGTCTCTTTAGATCTGCTGTCTTAGTGATACCAGCCTTTGCTTTTCAAAGAAATCCTTCAGTTTCACTTTGTCATTGCAAGTTTGCTTTACTCAAAAACAACATTTTTATCTAGTTTACATTTCTTTGTAATTAAAGTAAGAATATTATCAGCACAATATTAAACTCCCAAAAATTGGTCTTCCATTCGTATCACATTTTAACAGCAATGATGTCTTGATATTTGTAAAACAGATCAAAGTGGAGCTAATTAGACCTTTTATAGAGTTTAACATGGTTAGTTCATAACAGAAGATGACTATATAAATAATTGTTGTGAGATAATGGCTGCAGAAAGAAACTGTAAGAAGCAAAAACCTAATCGAGCAAAAGATTTCCTTTTTCTTTTCATTTTTTTGTTTGTCTTTGTAACAAAGCAGCAGTCTGTTCAGGAATGCGTAAATTAACCCCCCCCCCTGTGTTTCTTTTTTTGGGTTCTACCTCAGAAACAAAACCATGATGTACGATACCATGTGCACCTGGAAAGATTAAAAGAAAATTCACGCCATTAATATGACTTGACACCTGAAATGTGACAACAGCTCAAAGAGATAAAAGTGTAAGTGGGTCATATCTGGAGCTAGATATTAGAAGCCTTAAGATAAATGCTTTTAATGACAAAGAAAGGTCAAGAAACTGTAATAAATGTGAATAAATGTAAGTTTCTGTCAAATCCTGACATGAATAGCAGAGCTGGGACTTCCCAATCACGGTTAGTTGTGAGGAACCAAAGACTGGGAGAAAATGTGTAATCAGAGCCCTTTTGCTCTCACTCAACTCCCTCCTGCATTTTAAATCACAAACATTAATATTCTGCACACTTTTGGCAAGCGTTCATTCACATCTCGTAAGTTTTGATGGAGATTTTTAAACAAATTTATTCAGAATAAAAGTAAGCAGCTTTCTTGCTTCTATTTTAACAGAATTTTTATTTAATTTTTTCAAATCTGGTAGAAACTGAAGTTCTGTAGAGAAACTTTGAAGCTAATTAATTGCGCGTGTGCGCTGAGACTGGTCTGGCATATGTAGTAACTGAAGGTTTTACAACAAGGAACTGCTCTGAGCTCTAAAGGGGACCAGTCCATCACAGATCTTTATTGAAATAGCAAGTTTCAAGCCCTCATTTTCAGATCTCATATTCAGTAATCATAGCCTAACAAGACAGCCCATTAGTCCCTTTAAAGAGACATTTCTTTACAGTTTTAGTAAGTGAGTTAGCTTTAAGGAGATAGTAGAAGGGGCACATGAAAAGAGGATGGAGAGGACCAAATGAGACGACAAGTGAGAAGAAAGTACGTTCCTTTCCTTCAAAGCTTGAGGTGCATGCCCAGTTGAGAATGAGTGGGAGTTTTTTGTTCCAAAAATTGTTTTTCAGCCTATTTTTTCTCAGTTGCCTTTATCTTCCTCTTCACTTCTTTTTACTTTTCACTCCTTCTCCCTCACTGTCTTTTATGTGCTGATAAACATTTTATAACCCCATCCACCCCTTTCCTTTCACTGATATCCTTTTTATTTCACTCACATTTTCTCACTTTAATTCTCTAACATCCTTCTCTACTGAAAGCCAAGGTTCAACAACATGTTGACCTCTTCCTTGACTGAAAACATCAGGGTCTCACCTAAAGCCTCGCTGCGCCCGTCTACCCTTGACAAAGGTTGTCACTCAAAGCTCGCTCTGAAGACCTGCCAGCTCTGATGGATAAACCAGCAGCGTCCCAAGAGATTTATGGAAATAGTAAAAAGGGAAGAATCTATTTAGCTATGTTATTCTGACATATGAAATAAAGTGTGCTTTCAATCAGCTTCCCTCCTCCACTTCACACCACAGTAATCACATCAAATGGGTCTTGATTATTATGGCAGAGAAAGCTGGCTGACTCAGGACAGAGTGCAGACAGAGAAGGAGCACGATGAATACAGATGCAAACTGGAGTGTCTGCTGTCAGCTCTGAGAGGGAGCTCCGGTACAGTAATTGTACATAAACCATATTAAACAAATTAATAACCCTCCATCCATCTGACTGGGGTCTACTTACTTGACATGATGAGCCAAAAATTGCTTCTACATCAAATATTAATATGACAGTAGCAACAGGTCGTCCTACAAATGGGTGACACATCAAAGGAAAAACCTGAATAAATTGATAGAGAAAAAGAAAGAAGGGGAATGGTTCCCCACAGATGCAGTGCATTAAGCAGGTGTAAAAGGCTGCAGAGGCTCATTTAAAGCTCAAGTGAATTTTCATGTGAGCTCTAGCTGGAGCATAAGTGGCAGAGAGCTTTAGTCACAAAGATCTTTAATTGGCTTGTGTTGAATCGTCTTTCATCCTTAAATTTCAACTCAAAAATGTGAGGATGCTGTGTAAAATGTCAAATAAGAACAAAATGCAATGCGTTTTAATGCTCATAAATCCACATTTTATTCACAACAGAGCATATAAAACAGAATTTTATAATAAAATTTTTTAGCTCTTACTTTACTTGGTAGGAATACATCTCAAAAAGTCTAGATGTATTGATGGCATTGAAAGGCTGGAAAAGTAAGAAGAACAGCTGGAGGAAGGTGTTGCAATGAATTTGGTTAATTTGCAAATACAGGTTAAACCTTTATCAAGCAAAGAAGAAGGCATGTTATAGCCACTGCTTTCTGTGATCCAAAGCTCAGTTACAATCCACTGACACAAAGTACAAAATTGTACCGTGGAAAAAATGTGAAATATTTTCATCAAAAATCATGGGTGCTGCATCATTTGGACTACAGAGGAGCAGGGCCTTCCAGCTTGACATTGGTTCTCAGTTTGAAAAGCCTGTTTCACCGATGGTATGGGGGTTACATTTGTGCCTATAGAACTAGTAACTTATACATGTGGGAAAACACCATCAATGCTGATGAGGAATAGAGGTTTTAGAGAAAAACACTGTTAAACGAGCCTCTCGATGAGAAGCGGGGTGAACCCCAAACAGGTAAATCCACACCAGCTGTGCAATGTGCGACATCATGTAAAGCTAAATCATACAAAAAATGTCCAGAACTGAGGAGTAGTTAGAATCCAATACCAGACAAGGATGATAGTAGCCTGGGAGTGGGATTGGTTGCCTATGGTTACAGAGGTTGGCTTGGGTTTGAAGAGCCCGGGTTCAGGTCCCTTTGCTGGCAACAGAGGTAAACCATCTGGGCCCCTGAGCAAGGCCCTCCCCCAACGACTCCCTGGGTTCTGGAAAAATGGCAGCCCACTACTTCCAGTGTAACTAGTGACAGGTTAAAAGCAGAGGACTAAAATCAGTGTGTTAGTTGAGATGTACAAACTGTGATGTTGCTGACTATTTTACCATAAGGAAGACCAGCCAATGATGGAGTCTATGTGAGTGTGATTACCTTGTCTGGGACGTATCTCTGCAACATTATCTGCTCCTGTTCATATTCCCCAAATCTCTAACATGCCATCATTAGGACCCACATGATTGTTTTTGGGGGAATTGTAGTGAGACTCTGCCCTGCATTTGTTTTACTACATGAACATGGAAGCAATGCTCACCAGGAGTAAGGACTTTGATTTCTGTTGTCACTTTTCCAGGAGCTGAATCCCTCTCCTATTCAATATATACCATCAGGGGCTATTTGACGTGCACTGATTCATTACTAACAATGCTGGTTTACCTGGTTGCTTGGCTTGTGCTGAGAAATTAGAAAAACAACTAAAAGTTTAACATTGAAAGACATCTCCAGAGTAAACACAAAGTATTTGCTAAAAAAGTATAAGCTGGAAATGAGTGAAAAAAAGCTTTTTCAGAACTTCTGTGAAAGACTGAGCTGTGCAAACATACTTTAAAGAAATTGATAAAGTCCCCAAACTGAGCTACTGCTGCAGGTTTTGTTGCAATTCACGAGATAGTAAGGTGTGGAAAACCTTTCACAGATGGAGAATGCACAAAAGAATAATTAACTAAAATATCAGAGCATTCTTGGAGTTAAAAAATAAATATAAAATTATTCAGAAAATTACAGATATATCTCTCTCTCTGCAAAGACTGTCAAGGACAGGAGCATTAAAATGTCAAATATCAACAACACTGATGTGTAGCTATAAGCTCTGGAGCAAAGGTTTGGCATTTTCTTTTCTCATGACATAAAAAGCAATAAAATGTTAACAGTTTTGTGTGTTGTGAGTTATTTTTAAGTGTCAAATAAGGTTTGTGCAGGGATCTCAACCTGGGGTCCTGGAGGGCCACTCATGAATCACACCGCCTGATTTATATGAAATGGATCCAACAGCTTGTTGTCAAGTTTTACACAATGAATCAGGTGTGTTGATGCAGGGAAACATCTCAAACTTGTAATGGCCCCTCGAGGACCGGGATTTGAGGTCCCTGGTTTTGCGGCTCTTATGTTCATTTAGTGGGACAGGTGGTAAAAATGACTTTGCAGACCCCTGCTCTAGGGGGTATGTGAGAAAAAAAGAAAATAAATAACAGAAATATTGTCCATGTAGAATGTATAATAATCATGTGATAAATATTTCAATAACATATTTTAAAAAAATAGGTTTATAAGCTAAAATTTATATCTAGTATTTAATTGGATAAAAAAAAAAGTCACCTACCCAGCAGGATTTTTGACACATCCTGGCAGATGGCATCACCTGTCAATCACTTATCATTGTGAAAACGTGTTCACGGTTGAAGCTGAAAACAGAGTCAAGAGCCAAGGAAGGCCAAAGTAGAGCTGGTAAAATTCCATCAGGATTTAGGTAAATATAATTCCACCAAATATAATTCCAGTGTGTCATGGTCTGTGCGTTTTTGTTGGATTTCTGTCTCCTCGTAAGTTGCTATCCTGGTTTTCTATTTCATTTGTGTAGGTTATCCTTGTGTTCATTTCCTGTTCTAGTCTGTTCCTTATTTCCTGTTCTTGGTTGTCTTTGAGTTTTAGTTATCTTGTTTCCTGTTTTATTTTGTGTTTAACATATTTTTATTTCTTGTTCTTTACACACCTAGTTTCATTTGCTCATTTGTTTCACCTGTTCCCCATTTAGCTATTTATATAGCATCCGTCCAACCATTTTCTATACCGTTTAGTCCAATAGCATCACAGGAAGCTGGAGCCTATCCCAGTAATTAGTAGGCAAGAGACAGGGTTCACCTTGGACAGGTCGCCAGTCCATCGCAAGGCCGTGTTTAGACACCTTGGTTTAACTGTTCTCTGCCGGATCATTGTCATTGTTTCCCCCGTGTCATCTTTGTGTCCCTTGCTTGTATAAGTCTCTTAGTTGTGCTTTTCCAGCCTTGTTACTTTTTAGTTATCCTACCTCTGCAGCACCTTTAGTTATCATCATTAAACCATTCATTGCTACATCTGCCTCCTGACTCTTCATCCTACATTTGGGTCCTCATCCTCTACACACCCTGATATTGGCTCTTATGTAGGGAGAAACCGACCAACAGCAGCCTGGCGCCAGCACATCTCCAGCAGCATCTTACCATAAAGCACCCCTGTCATGTTGGTTTTTTTCAAGAGGAAATTTGCTAAATTCAGGTCATCACAGGGCATGATGTGAAAAGCCTCAACCGCATCATTAAAAGCCCTGGAGGTTTCTTACGTGGTGTCTTTGGTCATTGATTAGTCTGAAAAAAAAAACATTCACCACTCCTGGATACCAACTCCTGCCTGCCATGGCTGTACTGGCAGAGACGATGCTGGACAAAAACACAGTGGAAAAACTCAAATCTGTGCCTTTGTCAAATGGTGCTGTTTGCCACGGGACAGATGAAATGGGGGCAAGAATTATTGAGCAAACAAATATAAATTTGATTAGACTGATGTCACAGCTTTGTTTATTTCTGATCACAATCCCAAAAAACTTTGAATCGGTTAAAGGACCTTGGCTGAAGAATGATTCCACGAAGGGGTGGAGAACCACTGCCTTAGAGGGAAGGATCAAATCCCCATTACTCCATGACGAAACATTACTCATATAATGGGAGTGGTCTCTTGTATGACACTAGTCCCAGTGGGCGCAGGGGGCAACTGAATCATTTAATAACTGTTACAATGATGTGAATCATACAATATTAACACTGACTACATCCAAACCTTTTTTTTTTTAAAAAGACTGCTGAATTCAGTATGGCCATGACAGCACTGTCCTTCCACCATCACGAAAACACCAAATAAGGTACTTTCTTTTATAAGAGTACTGTTTTGTTATATAGACTTGCAGAATCAGTGCCAAGGTACTTCGATGCCCTGGTACTGACCCACTTTATGCTGGTTTCTCCTTTAATTTGACATCCATCTGTAAATACAGACATCTCCCTGACAGTAATTGGGAAAAATAACACCTTGTGCAAAAGAGGTCTACTCACAAAGGAAAATGGCTCTCCAAGACACACTATTACTACTAGCGATTCATTTCTACACTGAAGTTTCATTTAGTTTTGACAGTCTGGTGGGAGCTGATCTGTGGTGTACTTAGAATTCAAACATTCTGCTACAAAGCTGTTTTACTGTTTTCCTCCCTTTGATGATGAAAAGACATTTAATACCTTTCTTTTTAACTGAATCATTAACGTTGTTCAGGCAAAGTTTCAATAAACAGAACTTTTACACACTAGCTTTGGGTGGCACAACACATCACTGGCACCAAACTGCTCTTCATATACTCTTATCATACTCTAGCTTACATACCGTAAGGAAACAAATAACACTTAGGGATGCAAAGTGACCAAAAAGACTGAAATGATAAAGTTTCATATGGGCAGAAAAGGCGTGAACAAAAACCACAGATGATTGTCTATAATGAGGAAGCTTTTAATTATCTTTTTCTTTTATTTAGTCATATTTGTGTTGTTGGTGACAGCTTTCCCACCCGTAATGAGAAGACTTTATTCCAGCCTGTTCCAGTGTAAGGGTAGTGAATGTGTCTTTTAAATGTACGTATTTAACTGTATGTATCAGGACAAAGACATCTATATTTGAGAGAAAGCAGCTGTTTCCATCTGCAGGATTACATTTTGTTTATCCTGAAAATTCAGCAAGCAGCAGAACAAACAAGCATTCAATATTTTTCTATTCATATAAAGACGTCTGATCAATGAAATCCCATAACAGACAAGACAACAATGTATTGCAGCTCATCCCTTTGACCATGATGTACCGACAGCTGGATCCATTCTAAATGGAGATCAGATGTTATCGCCTGATGTAGCCGGCTTTGCCTGCATCCTCATTTGTTTTCCATTTTTCTTTTTTTTGGTCCTCTTTGTAGCTGATTAAAAAAAGGGAGAATAAAAAGTGGAATGAGACAAATAAGTATTGATCTACACCTGTTGTCTGTATAGTGAGAACATTATGTCTCGTTTAACTTAGATGCTGCAGATTTCTCTGCTCTCCTGGTCGTGCCCTGTAGATGGCAACAGCTTTAAATATAAGTAAACTTTTAATAGCAGGAATTATTTTTTCCCTTGCTTTCCCCCTACTGATAAGCACAGAACCCAACTGAGTAGAAATGCCTCTGTTGTTTGTATTTGTCAAATTTTTATCGCTTCCTATAAAGCTTACATTAGGCACTGTATCAAAAACCCAGGAGGTTCAACACCTCTGCCAAGCAGAAAATGAAATTCACTTTCCACATCAACTCTAACACCATAAATCTTCTCACTGTGTGGCTGCTTCACCCGACCTTGAAAAAGAAATTACAGGCTGGAAGCACATGAAACAGTCGCCTTGTGTCTTGACTTCAGATTTTCAAGTAATCAGGTCTTCTTCTATCCCAACCAGTTCTGTTTAAGATCACCTTATCAATAAATTTAAGAGAAATTAGGCAACACTTCGCATCAGCGCAGACAAACACCTGTTATCGCCTCATTCAAGTGAAGATCGTTGTGTTGTAACTCTGAAATGTGATCCTAGCTACAGCAGCTAGCTGTTCTGTGCTACTAGCGCAAAAAGGCTTAAATTAACCAAACTTTCCCTCAAAATAAAAACACTCACCGGCCTAAAATATACTTATATTCTTACGTAAAACTTACACAATACTACGCGTGGATTTACAATTTTATTAAATGAAAGTTGTATTTTCCCAGCCGCTCTTGAAGCCATCACAAACTCCGGATCCTGTTCACAACAATGAGGAACTTTTCCCTGAGTTTCCGCTGAAGAGACGGAACGTGGGACGCTTGGGATGGGATGAGGAGATAAAAAGCGGACGAAGATGTGAAGAGAGTGGGAGCTGTGGGATATTTCCTTCTTACATGATATGGAAAGCATGGCGAATTCAAGTGATCTTAATACGACTGCTCCATTAATGTCCGCTCAGGCTCACCGAGCTGAGATCCTGGAAAATCCGCTTCAGGTGAGTTTGTTTAACTTTCTGCGGGGTCATGGGGAAAGACGGATATCCACAGAGAGAAGGAAAATAAATAATCTGGCGTGATAAATGAACGGCGATTAATCTGTTAATCATATTTTATAATGCGAATCTCTTTTTAATGTCAAGCGTCATACAGTGTTTTCCCAAACATTCCCAGAAAGTTGGGCTATTTTAGAATAAAGTTCTTAGATCAGATGAGGTTGAACATATATAAAAAAGAAAAAAGAAAAGAAAAACACAAATTGAAATTAATATTTGACCCCGAAAAGTGATTATTTATAGAAAAATAGGAAATAAAAGCACAATGTTTATGTTTTTCCCCCACATTTGAAAGAAAATCATGTAGTTTCACTCCAATTAAAAAAGCCACAAGATTTTTTTTTTTTTACAAATATGACTTATTTGATTTCTAAAAAAGAAAACCTGTGTATGATATAAAATGTGCTTCTGCTGTTTAACTTCTGTGCCGCACAGCAGCCATAAGATTAAGGGTTTGATTTCTTTTCAGGAACTTCCCTCTGGAAAAGGAAGTTACACTCTAATAAACAAAGGAAGATTAAGTTAGTCTTAAAAAAAAAAGTCATGCCAAAAATATAACCGCTGCCTTTGAAGCTCTTTGTGTAATGAACACTCGTATGGAGGCTGGATGCAGACAGGGAAGAGATCTATTGCTTTTGGCACCTGTCTCAGCTATTTTCCGAAGTGATCATGAATAAACATTGTGTTGAAAGGATTTCTCCTCTTTTTGAAACTTGTCAAGCGAAGCTGTCCAAATACGCAGGATGTGTGTTTGATAATGTGCGCTTGTGAATGTCCTGCTGTGTGTTTGCCCTCCTACTCTTTCAGATGCATTTTCCTCATGAACATTTTCTCTTGTGAGAGTTTTTCTACTATATGTCATGTTCTGTCCGTGTGACATTAGCATTGGGGGTTGGAGATAGAAACAGAAAAAGGGTAGCAGAGGAGGAATAAGAGTTGTGAGTAATGGCCTATGGGTGGGTTGTAAGAGAATAGATCTACTGTACACGTCCTGAGCAGCTGGCTAATGGTCCCAGCTACCCACCATCCCAGAGAACATCCCAACGACCAGGACACAATATCTGTCTGTCTCCCTCTTTAACGGCCCTTCAGAGTTATGAAATGTGGTACTGTAAGTGCTGATGTCACAGATTAAAGCCAGACTTTTTAAGACTACCTGCTACTGGTTCCCTATAATATTTTGGTAATGCATGTTTTTTTCAGCACTTTGATGATTAACTGAAGGTAAACCACATTATTTTAATTATTTCCATGTCCAATAAGACGTGAAAGAGGTGGTTTATAAATATACTTCAGTCCAAACTAGCCTATATGGTTAAAACAATATTTCATCCCTGGGAAGTACGATAATCAAGCCAAAATCTTTCTTGCATCCAACATGCAAGATATGTGGAATTTTAACAAGCAAATCATTTTCACATTTTGCCCCCATGGGAAATATTTGACTTTAATCATGCATTTGCCCTCCTGCTTTGTAGCCCTGATGCATGTCAGGTTCCGAGGATGTTGTTTATCCTTCTGGCTATAGTCTTTCCTTGCTAATAGCTCAGTATCCTCATCTTGATCAGCGCCTTACTCAGTAGGCATATAGAGTTAAATGTTGTCACAGTCTCAGTGAAACAACTGTTAGACTGTGTATATTCTCATTTAATGGCCAAGCGTTAAGATTTTCATGCAGATCTTATAATGCAAAACAAAGGTGATAATTTGGGGCTTAGAGTGAAAATAATCATATTAATACGTCTCCATTTGCGTTGGGTTTGACGGTCTCTGTCCCATCCTTCTTCTGTCCTCACCACTTCTGAACAGAAAGTAAAGAGATCAGCCGATCCCACACAGGGACAGATTCCTATTGTTACTGGGCACAAAGGGCCGTGCTGTATGTTTGTCTGTCTGTCCTTTTGATTGTTAGTCAGTGTCCAAGTGAGGAGAAGGACCAGTGCTGTCCGTCCTCTCCTCAGCCTTGCAGCTCATTCAGCTTCACATTCAGACTTTCTTTTTCAGCCAAGCAACATAGTTTGTAAATGCGATGAAGTTCTGGTTTACATAAGTAATGTGTGTATGTTAATTAAATCTGGGTAGTCTCTCTCTCTCTCTCTCTCTCTCTCTCTCTCTCTCTCTCTCTCCAGACTAGTATTTTATTTATAGATGTCTTGTGTAAAGTTTGGCATTATAGGGAATTATTTCTGACATAGCAGCACTTTAGTTTATCACATGCAAAACTAATTTAACTCAGACAGAAGAGAACAAAACCTGAAATTAGTCTATGATTAATGAGCATGTTCATACAGTTTCTAATTTTTCTTTTATCTTGATAATCAAACTTGCACGGATGTTGCAGTTGTGTGAAATGCATCATTGTGACCTTCAATGACCCATCTTCATGTCTTCTTGGACATGTGTATATCAATGACTGTAATGGACGGCTTCTCCCTGTAGATTTCTAAATAGCTGAATTGAGGCCAGAAGTTGCCTTTTGGTATATGTCCAAGCATGTATATTTAAAATGTAAATAAGAAAAAAATCTCTTAAACCAAGATTGTATTCACAATAAATCAGAGCTTATAATATTAGCTTATCTAGAATTTGATGGCAAAACCTACCCTGTAAAAAATATGTTATTCAGATGTTGCTCTAAAATATCCTTTCAGCATTGATGGAGACTTTCCAGATATGACAGTTGTCATTTAGACACAAATGCCCCCCATATCATCGTAGAGATACATGCTTTAGAACTGAGTGCTGTTAACCAACCAGATGGTCCCTCTCCTCTTTAGTCTTCAGGATGCATGATCCATAATTTTCAAATTTCAACGTGTCAGACCACAGAACAGTTTTCCACTTTGTTTCAGTCCATTTTAATGAGCTTTAGCCCAGAAAAGACTGAAACATGTTCATATATGAACTTTTTATTTTTTTTTTACTTTACAAAGACAAACCATTGACTGCAAATTCTTCCATTTTGCATATTAATTTTTGACTAACAATGCTATGAACGCATAATTCACATTTATGTGTGGTTTAGACTATGGTTGTTCCTCATGTCACTTTGAGTTAAACATTTTTCTTAAATGAAAAATACTCAACCAGTAACTAATGCTCTTAAACCTTTAAAGCCCGACCCTAGACAAATTGGGGAGAAAAGTCTTATTTTTTAAAATCTGAAATCTGAAAAAAATAAATAACAAAAATATTTTCGTATATTTACAGTTTCTTACTGTGTGATATGTCAAAATAATTTTAGTGAATTATTCTGTTGTTATTTTATCTACTAGGTGGCAGAAGACTACTATGAGATTGGTAAGTTTTTACCATAAAGTGATGCGAAAGGTCTCACAAACTTTATGTATTAAATATGATACATACGGCATTTAAAGGGATAAATGTGTATAATGGTAGAGCATGAAATGGAAAAGGCCGATAAGGTAGCATCTCAAAAGTGTAGAATTTCTATATTTATTGAACAAAACATGGGTTAGTCTTGTATCTGCCATGAAACAGACACACCTTAAGCACCAGGACCTGAGCGGTGTGCAGTTTCTTGCTTTCTGTGGGTAGTGTGTGTAATGTTTGCTAAGTAATCTAACAAGCCAAAGGCACTCCCAGTGTAGCAGCCTTGGCGGCTTTGTTTGCTCTTCCTGTGACAGGAAAACTCTCTCCCTTCGTCTGTCTCTCCAGCTTCCTTTCTCTTTCACACTCTCATGTGAGTTTGTCTCCCTCAGTGGGGAGAGCATTAAACCTCCTCTATCCCGGTAAGGTGCTTGACTCCTGCTGCGACACCCCCTCCCATTCTGCATTAGTAGCCTTTCTCCTTTTGCAGACGACAAACAAAGAATAAATCTCTGTAATTAGTTTGAATTCACTCAGTGGTGAACTCAATCTGATGTGGATGAATCCTATAAAAGGTGAGCTGAATCTATTCTCGCACTTCAGATTGTCATTTTCTGTGCAGTCTGAATCCTCAGGCAGTACATTTTCTACCTTAACACGCTTCTTCTCACACTCGCAGTCAAACACCTCATTCTGCCCTCCGGCCACTCTCGGTATAAAAGCAGAAGCTTCCTCGTGGGCTCAGTAACAGCAGCGCAGAGGGCCACTTACACTCTCTCCTGCAAAGCTTGACAAGGTTATTGATCTAGGTTTAGTGAACAGAGCACATCTGGCCTGATGGATGACGCTGTCTGTCTCATCATAAATTACCAGAGTCAAAGTCATCCCACCTGAGTCTGTTTATCTGTCTGCTTCAGCATTCAAGTCCATCACTACACGCACCCACACATACACAAACACATACTTCTTACCTTGATTTGATATCATCCCTGAGGAATCTCATCAGTAATCTACCCATCTGCCCTCAACCACCTCCTCTTCTTTCTATTTCTCCCAAATCTTGTTTACCTCTTGCTAACCACAATCATCACACACACATACACACATAGACGAACACACAAGCTGAAATCTAAATCCTGTTGGACTCTGGCATGGTATCATCTTAGCTAAGGTATGTTTCAGGTCAGTGGGCTCATCAGACTTGGTGCCAAAGTGAAAGTGGAGATAAAGGAGAAAAGAGGATGGAGGCAGTGGAGAAAACGCTGGACTGCATGAGGCAGTTTTGAATTTAAGATGATCCATAAATCTACCAGGCTTAAATTCTTTATCAGGCTGGGGAGGAGATGAGAAGCGGTTTTGTGCCATAAAGAGAAAGATTTTACTTTATACTGTTGTATGTTCTGTTGAATAATGTAGTGTGATGAGCAAATAAGTAGAGTAATGTTTGCTTTTATGGAAAGCAGCACCAAAGTCTCTTTATTTTTTTCTCTTATACTATGTGGACTGGCATCAGAGTCTGGTTTAGTTTGTTCTGATGATCATATTGGAATAATTTTTGAAAACGTATTAATGCTAGCACATAGATTTACATTCGATGATTCAGTTCAATTCAGATTTATTTGCATTGCACCCATTCACAACGAAGCCATTTGAAAGCACTTTAACAGATAAAGTCCAATTTAACATGAGCCAATTCATTAAAAATTAATGCCTGGCTAAGGAAACCAACGGATTGCATCAAACCTTCTCTCCGATTTGATTCCCTGACCTGAGCTGTACAAGGGGACAGTGGAGAGGAAAATTCCCTTTTTAACAGGTCGGAAAAATCACTACCAGAACCAGGCTCAGGAAAGGTGACCGTGTGGTTTAACCCGTTTGCTGTTGGTGGTGGACAGGACAGGTAAGAGGAATCAACAAGGATAATGACACTAAGCCAGAGAGAGAGAAAGGAAAAGACAAACATACATGGAAAATAAGCACGACTGCCTAAACTGTGATAAATGATCGTCTCTAAATTTGTATATTTTTAGGAAATGACATGATGTTGTGCCGTGCATTTATGCTCTGTGTGCAATGGGCAAATTAAATCGACTCTTACTGTCCCGGATTCCTTCTCCATGTAAATGCTAATGGCTGCAGCAGTAGAACACATGGAGTGAGTGTTGTTATGGTTGAGGGTAAAATGTGGCTTCAGAAGAACTTGTGGCTAAAAAGAACAGCATGTCGGCTGGTTGGAACTATTTTGGTTACAAAAGAGATTGCTAAAAAGACAGGTTATCTGCAAGAAGCGATACAAATCTAGCATTAACTAAAACAGTCCAACTAATAATAAGCTATCAGTTTAACAGACATCCGTGCTGGAGAGTTTTGCGAGTGGAACTCCATGTGGAATCCATAAATATGAGAAAGCCACATGAATTTTATTTATTGCAAATCATATCGTTGTTGCAACTTTCAACGGCGTAATCACATACAGCATGTTTTCCTAATATTGTGCAGCACTCGTGCACACCACAGTTACAAGAGGAACAGATTTTCACTGACGCTCCTGATGTGCTGATGGTTGATTTGTTGTGTAAGGCCCTTAAAACCTCCAACTGTGTTGGTGGCGCACAGGGTTTCTGCATGGAAGTTGATATTATTTACACTGGAAAATAAACAAGTGTTTGCTATGATGCTGACTTTGATTTAAACAAATAAACTTTGATCATTTTAAAAATGGTTTCTTCCCTCCTCATTTTGTGTTTTAATCTACAGTACCAGTCAATGATTTGGACACCTTCAAAGTGAATGTTTAGATATGTCCAAAAAAGTTATTTCTCAGGCCACATATGAGTGGAACCTAATGAATGTTTCACAATTAAGTGATTAATTATACCCAACCAAGACCAAACTCTCCTATAAAACTGAGGTCAGTGCAGAGACCTTTGCAATCTTCCAGTCTTCCTTACTTTCTTAGATCTGTTCTTTGTTACAGCCCCAATGTCATATTTCAGCTTTTGGATGAGCCTGACTTGAACACAAAGCATTTTTACACCCTGATCTCATTAAAGGCTTTCTATTAAATTGTCATATGGAAGCTAACTCCCATCATTTTGCCCGACTCTCCTGTGTGCACTTGAACCACTAACTGTATTTTGTCTGGCTGGCAGAAAGAGTGCAGGGTCATTCCATTTAAGTTGGCTAGATAATGGGCCTCGTGTTTTTTATGTAATGGCCTAACGAGTGAGGTGACAGCTTCTCCTCAGTGTTTTGGGGGAATTTCATATTTTGCAACGTGCTGTGTAATGATGCATTCTGACAGAGTCATAGACAACCGGTTGTGATGTTGTAATCAGTGTTTAGAGACCAAAATAATTCATTTATGCTTCAATCAAGCTAGTATTATCTGACAGCATAGCTGTTATATTGTCAACAGTGTCATATTGCCAATAACCCACTGCCTGTCTTATCTGGGAAAATGGACCACTGAAGCCGAACATTCACATTCCCTTCTTTCTTTTCATTTTTTAATCTAGTCCTGTTGCGCCTGGTCTGTTTAAACCTTTGCTGCACAATTTTCCCTCTCCTCCACCTCCGTATTCCCCCCTGCTTTCCCTCTTATCTAGTTTTTTCAAACCCCATCACTGTATACCCTCTTTGCCTCCAACCTCCATCACTCTCATAATATTCTTTCAAAGGATACAGCTGTGCTTGGCTGCTGTTACTCCTACAATCATGTGGTTCCCATCTTTTGAGTTTTCGTCATGCAGATGGATTCCACCCCCAGCTGTGTGCTTTGATTTCTTTATAAAGTTTGTCCACCCACAGCAGCCAGTTTGTTTATTACCTGAAATTAAATTTAATCTTGGATGTAATCTTCCAAGGACATGGGGGTAAAGCACTCCAACTTCTCCTTTTGATAAGAGGAAAAGGAAGTCTGCTGCCGATACGTGATGCATGTTAGATGATACTGGCAAAAGGGGCTCAGTCCACCTCTTTTGGTGTGTTCAGTTTGAACTTGGAAGATAGCCTTTCTGAATTCCCTGCAGGAAAAATTCAACTGGAACTTCTCCCAGAGGCAGATGTACAAAGAGTTGGAGAAACCTCACTTACTCCGATATAGAAATCCAACCTGACTGACCCATTTCAGAGAAATGTTGATAAATGTTCCAGCCCTTGTCAGTTTGTGTCTCATTAAATCCATCACATATAACACTGTCTAACCTTTATCATAAAATCTGTCATAGCTTATAAGTAGTAATTAGTTTATATTGCTTATGAAATGTAGCCTTATGAACTTAAAAATAAGTTAATCCAACTGGTCTCTGACCTGCAGCTGGAACTTGGGTATGACTTCATTTCATTCAATTCAGCAATTGATCCAGATATTCCAACAACTAGATGAGGTGCCATAGAATTTAGTTGCATACACTGATGAAGCCCCTGATGTGGCGGCTGTAGCTCAGGCAGAAGAGCAGTCGCCTACCAACCAGAAGGTCGGTGGTTCAATTCCCCTGACTACTTGTTGAAGTGTCCTTGGGCAAGACACTGAACCTCACCTTGCCTCCCGATGTGCCTATCGGGGGTATGAATGTGTAGAAAGCGCTAAGTATGATTCAATATAAGTGCTGTATGAATGTGTGTGTGAATAGGTGAAAGTGACATGTAGTGTCAAAGCGCTTTGAGTGGTCACATGACTAGATGAGCGCTATACAACAGTCCATTTACCCTCTAACTTTGGAAACCCTTTAACCTCTGTGAGAAAGTTTCCTCAGGTTAGAACTTTGAATGTGGTTTGTCACTATGAACATATTGGCATGCTAATATGCTGGATATATTCTTTAAACAACTACACAACATTAGATCAATATATTACACTTTATTCATATGTTATGGGACAAACTATCTCCATGTTAACAGGTTTGTTTATGTTGTCTCCAGCTGTTAAGTTCTAACACATAAATGCTTTCAACCCGTGCTGTCGCACGAAATGTGTAATATCTGTGTTGTTTGTAGAAAACTATATGTGTTGGTCCACAGCATAAAACGTAGCACTAACATGTAAGGACTTTAACTGTGAAGCGCATACATTTTGTTGTTGTTTCTGTTTGCATATTTCATGGAATCTTATTATAAAATGTCTCCTTTGCGGACAAGAAAGCAGACCAAAAAGCTACATTGTTTACCATGTTCAATAAAAAGAGTGGCTAAGGGGTAAAGTACAGTGGCCCAGAAGTGTCATAGCACTACAAAAGCCACAACATGACACATTAAGCCGCAACACAACACAATTAGCCGCCTGTAATACGACACAATTAGCTTCAACACAACACAATAAGCCACAACCTCTCACTTCCGTTGTGGCTAATTATGTTGTAGCTTTTGTAATGCTGGGACACTTCTGAGCCACCGTAGTAGAATTGTAGGACTTTTATCCAGATTTTGTTTTATTTATCAATTTATTCTATTCAGTTGAGATTTTTACTTCTTTTTACTTCTTTTCAGTAGTTGTGTAGTTCAATGTTATGTTTTGGTTTAGACACTGAAACCACTTTGTGAGGTTTAGGAAAAGATATAGGTATTTGTTAAATAACCTATTAATACTACTACTACTACTACTACTACTACTACTACTACTACTACTACTACTACTACTACTACTACTACTACTACTA
>JAOXYM010000006.1:27108594-27120513 GCA_028567055.1 Leptatherina wallacei | reverse complement strand
TACTACTACTACTACTAATAATAATAATAATAATAATAATAATAATAATAATAATAATTTATTATTATAATTATTATTATAATAATTATTATTAATAATGTTATTGTTTTTATTATCATTACATAAAAAGATTAATCCGTTTTTCTCTGTTACCTGGGTGATAAATTCTGTCCTAAGAATATTGCCCAGACATCTTGGAATATCAATCTTTAAGTAAAACGCTATGTTTTGTTCTCTGGGCAAAAGTAGTTCATGGCTGACAGTGACCAATGTCTGGGGCCAAAAAAACTTTTTTTTGTTTATGCCCACCATGAGAATGTGCAGCCACTTTCTGATGCAGCCTAGAGAGAACACTATAAAAGACACTTTTTAATAGATTGTATTAACATCATCTGAGGACTCGGATCACAGAGTGGGTTAAAAGATTGTGTTATGCAAAGTATTGTCAGTTTAACGCATCATTCTTTAAATCATCTAGCTGGTAGATGAATCAAGAAGCTGCCGTTTTCATGATTTCATGATTATGCCATGAAGGCAACAGTAACATGTTTTTTATTGACACATTGCGAGCATGTTAGTATAAACACATTCAAGGTGAAAGTTACACCTCCACCATTGTCAGTACAAGCTTGTTTTTATCCAAAACCTTGAAAGTGTGTCATGTTTGTTTGTGTAAAGGTGTGTACCGACCTGCATCTAAGGTTTCAAATATCATGGGAGAGTTATGAAGGCGCGTGAGCAGGAATAGAGTTAGTAATGTTATCAAACCTCAAAACAGGAGTCTCTGTTCCACATCTGCACATAGACATAATGGCTTTGAACAAAGCACCAATGGAACAACCTTCAGTCTGTCCATAATTGTCATAGAACTGACAGCTGGAGACGAGACTTGCAGGTAGTATTATGGGGTAATTGGAGTTGTTTGACAAGCAGAGCGTTACCTAATCCTCTGACTGTTTATTGTTTATGTGCAGACTTATCTCCTGGGAATCATCATCGCCATATGTGGGAATGTCCTCATCAGCATTTCACTCAACATACAGGTAAGAAACAGTGGAATCCATCTGTGCGACACTCTCTCAGCACACAGCAGGCACACAACGTTCTGAAAGACTCATTTCTCTACTCTTTTTGCTAGGCTGCCATTCTCCTGACAGTTTACTCTCTTTCTAACAAAATATCATGAACCTACCTTTACATCCTCTTCTCAGCAGGCTATGTGCATCAGGAAGACTGTGCTTTGGGTTTAAATCCTTTTTTGGTTTATATTTGACTTGTGAATAGCAGACATCATTCTTGCCTTCTTTTCTGGGCTACAAGTCATTTTAAGACTAGATGTAATTCTTTAATTCAAATTTTTTTCTACTATGTGAATATGATAATACTAAAATAATATAATTCATGCTTGGATGCACTCTGTTAAGCAAAACTACAACTCTGTTCATGGCACATTCACCTAGATGAGAAAAGATGCTGATGTTAATGAAGTGGTGCGAGCATTAACATAAAAATGTTAATGATCATGACGTATAGCCTATTTGTATTCGGATTGAACAGCTTACCACCTCGTTGATTTGTCTAATTGGTGCTATGCTTCTTCTAAGATGAAATGTTAATAAGCAGAAAATATTGTGGATGTGATTCTTTATCGCCTCTTAGATTGCATCTGTGTTTGTCTGTTGGAAGTTGTGAAACTGTCTTAGTTTAGCTCCACATAATGTTACTGATGGGCTTCTTTTTCTACGTCTTCCTGTCAGAAATATGCCCATGTCCGTCAGGCTCAGCGTGGATCCAAGCCCTATTACACCTCTTCAATGTGGTGGTGTGGTGTGGTTCTTATGGGTGTTGGGGAATTGGGGAACTTTGCTGCATACGGCTTTGCCCCAGCATCACTCATAGCCCCTCTGGGCTGTGTGTCTGTTATAGGTGAGTGCAACCTTTTCTTCCTCATACATAATCCATGTGTGGCAGCAGTGGGAAATGTTGCCTCCTTGGGGAAACAGTCTAAAGCGATATGTGCTTTTATTTCTCCTGAACCTGTCATAGATAAGTTTTATAATGCCAAGGATTTTCTTCATAACAGAAAAGATGACTGCTTCCATTTATAGACTGCAATAATGATACAGAATGGTGGTTATAGCATGGTGTAAAGCCACTGCACAGTTACTAAATTAAATGGCATTTGTCAGAATCAGATTTACTTTTGAGCAAATACAGTGTTCTCAAACCTGAATGTTAAACAAGAAAAAAATGCTCTTTTTGTTTTTCTAAGAGAAAAGTGTGCAAAATATTAGGAAACACCAGATCAACTGAATTACTCCGCAAATAATTTAATGTTTTTTTTTGCTTGTTCATTTTTTCTCAATTTTTGAAACAAGAATAATAAATAGATATTCAATGTAAATCAGCAGAGTGTTGTTCATCATTAAATGGAGTCATTCTACAACTAGTTCAAGGAAATATCCTTCAGAAAGTGACAGCATGTTTGAGAGTTCATTTCAAGTCTGTGTACAACTTATAAAGGTCCAAGTAGCTCCTGCTAGCAGGCTCCATCAGTGATCGGACACAGGCTAATCTATCTGCATCAGGTCTCATTCATCTGTCCAGAAAAATCTTTCCACAGGTTTTTCTCTTGGCTCAATTTCGAAACTTCAGCCTGTGAATCTCATTCAGGAAGTTTGTGGTTGTTTCAGCCTTTTTTTTCAACCTTAATTATGTCTAATTAGTTTACACAAGATGTTCATGCGGATAGCTCAGACAGGCTGCAGTCCTGCTAGTATGGTGGCCTTGAAGGAAGATAGATTTCTTCTTCTTCACACCTGTTATTCTCCTTTTTCAGTCTTTTTAATGTTCAGATTAATAATACAGCTGTTTCAAGGCTGCTGCATGCGTCAGAAAAGGCATTTTGCAACAGTTGTACACAGAAATTTACCGCATCTGAGAGTTTCTTTCCATACAGTTGTAGGAAAAAAAGCATTGTGTCTTTCAAGGTGTCAAGTCGAGTTTTATGAATGACGGCCTGAAAAAAAAAACAGATCTTGAAATCTGACCTTAAATGAAGAAAAACACAACACTGTGTCATTATTTATGAATAAAAACTATAAAGAAATATAAAAAGAATTGAAACTAAGCCAAAATGCAAATAAACTAAGTATACATCATGATTCAACAGCCTACAGAACCACTTTTAACAGCACCAACTTAATGCTGTTGCTCTCTTTCTGACATTATCAGCCCCTCATATTGTGGAGGAACTTTGGTCCACCCTTTTTTACATCATAGCTTTAGTTACATGTTTACAGCATCTGTTTATAAACACTCTTGATGTCATGCCACAGTATTTATAATGACTATTGCAATACTAAATTTCTTTTTCAGTCATTCTGTTTTAGTTTTGCTGGTGTATTTGGGAACATTGTCCTGATGTATGACCCACTTTCACTTGTTCTAGCCATCAGACAGATAGCTTCTCATATAAATGTAGTATTCTTTGATATACAGAGGAGTTTATGGTCTACTCAATGACTATAAGGCAGGAATGTCCTTGAGGGCTGCAGTCCTGCAGGTTTTAGATGTCTCCCTGCACCAACACACCTGATCCAGATTGAATGACTCTCCTCCACAGCTTCTTGTCAAGTTCTGCCAAATGTTGACCCATTAATCTGATTTAAGCATGCTGCTGCAGGAAACATCCAAAACCTGCAGGACAGCAACTCTTGTGGACCAACTTTGCACACCCCTGCCGTTAGGTGTTCAGATCCTGTTGCTGGAAAACAAGCCCAAACCCTTCCCAAAACATCTTCGCTTTGACGAACCACTAAGTCTTGTGGTGTGTTCTAATTCAACTTTACAAACCTAAGTTGTGCTGCCATTTTCCTCTTAGAAAGAAGACGATTTCTCCTGGTAACACTTCCAAACAAGCCATATTTGTTCAGTCTTTCTTCCCTTTTCTAGGTGTACTGTTGTGAATTGGCCCTAACATTTAACATGCTGACTGAGAGTCTGACGCGTAGCTCCTGGGTTTTTGTCTTTTCTCTGAGCATTGTACAGTCGAACCTAGGGTGAGCTTTCTGAGACTCCACTCCTGGGAAAATTGACAACTATCTTCAATGTTTATGAATTATATATAAAATGTATGAATAATGTTTCTCACTGCAGAATGATGGGCTCTGTATTGTTTGGAAATATTCTTATAAGCCTTCTCAGATTGATGGGCAGCTACAGCTGCTTCTCTAAAATAGTTACTGATGTCTCTCCTCCTTAACATCGTGTTCACACCCAACTGAATGCTGCAGACCAAAAATGACTAAGATCTGTTTTTAGAGGTGCTCATACTGATGGTGATTAGTTAATCAGTTCATTTGATTAGCAGCATCTGGCTGCTACTTAACCTCTAGGGAAGCATTAATGGTGGATTAACCTTTTTCACACTGCTGCATCATGGTTTAGTTTATGGTACACTGTTGTTGTTAATCTGATAAATATCAAATTAGTTTTATTTTGTTTTGCAATTGTTTATTTTTCTTGCTTTGAGAATAATTTTAACCCATTTATCAGCAGGGCCCTGTGAGATCTGTGTTTGTTGTAGCATCCTTCAGTTCCTAGTGCTTATCCTGCTCTGTACCCTACAGCTTTCAAATTGTAAAGGTGACTCAGGAAGTCTAATTAATCCTGACAATCTAAATCTAACAACTCACTCCAGAAACCCCACAGTTTGAACTAAATACATTGTGAACTAAGCCATACTCATTAGCTAGTCAAAACGCAGCCTGCCTGCTTGCTTCAGCTGCCAGCCGCTCGGTGCAAACACTCTAAATGCAGGTTAAATATTGAACAGGTTCACTTCTCACCTCCCGCCACCCATCACTCACTGCACTGGAGGTGGTGGCAAGTCAGCGATATTAATGACAGCTATTACTCCGGCACTTTGAACAATTTTCCAACGGTTACATTCTGTAAGTGGATGAATGGTTTGAATAAAGCACAAAACAAAACTGCAAATCTTGTTAAGAAAGCTTTACCTCTTCAGGTCTATTTTCTTCCCCGCGTAGTTACTTAGAAAATGCCTTGCCACACTGAGGCCTGCAACCTATTAATCTGTGTATAAATCTGACTTTATCAAATATAAGATAAGGTGATTTCTGTTTCTCATTTCTATTTTAACATTCATCCCTGCAAAATGACTGATGGTACTCACAAAGGTGCAACAATATGCATCTGAAGTGTGTTTTAAAAGAGCATCTTGACCAATTAACACACTAGAGATGAAGAGGTTAGAGGAAGATATACGGCCATGACACACTCTGTCCACACAGCTAATAAGTGAGGCAAAGGGGAGAGTGCACCGGTTGCTGTCTCTTACACTGACTCGCATATGGAAATGAACACATATACACACACGCACGCACGCAATCACGCACACACATGACTACATGAATTGTGCATAACAGTAGTGGCGTGTAAAAGCTCCCAAGTCTAACAGATTTTGTCCATCAGAGATGCACATGCACACACACACAGACGCGCCTCCTTCTGTGCTGTTGGGCCTTTTTTCCAAGAGCTGTGTGACAGCTCAGAGGGGAGTCACAGACAGTGGGATGCTTTCAGTGAGTAAACAAGAGGAGAGTGAATGGCTGGTTGGGTGGAAGGAGGGAAAAAATGGTGTCTGGAAGCAGAGAGGGAAAGACAGCTGTGGGAGAGGGATAAAATGGATATAAGGAATGGAATAAAACAACAGGCTCAGAGATGGTATATAAATAGTGAAAAGGGAGAGGAACCAGTGATGATGCACCTGCCATCCACCTGTCCATGCATGTCACACTGACACCGACGCTCCGTAGAGAGCAATTACTACTGCCCTGTCCATGCAGCTCTCTATTAGGACTGACAACATTATCTCAATGCTGTTATAAGGAGCAGTGCATCAGCTCTCTATTTTAGAAACAATGTCATCACATCCAGGTAAGAACACTGGCATTGTGGGAAATAAACAAAAACCTACTGAATAAAGCATCACTTTCAGTGTCAGGCTGTGTTACTGCTGTCTGAGTGGTATAAATCAGTTCATTAAGAATTTTGTCAGGGTTTACACATATGAGTTAGAAAATCATGCATATTTAACACAATGGTTGTATTTCAGGAAAGGTTAGGCTCTACATCATAAATTATAATATCATATTGTAAAATTAGAATTAAAACTCCTGTATTGCAGCTTTTGTCTATTGTTTAGTGACCTCTGTAATGTTTCCTTGACACAAACAAGCATCCATTACATCCATGTAATAGTTTCTTAACATTTTTAAGTTCTATTGGAGACGACAGCCAGACTTTAGCCACTTTTATCTGTTCGTGTCACATCCCTGTGGTGAAAGAATGTCAGACGTGGTGTATTTTCCCACGGGGAGGTTCCCATTACGACACATCTGAGAGACCATGTTTTGAGGCAGTACTGAGCTGATACACACACGCATGCAACTCAACATACACACAGGAACACTGACATAACTGCATCCCCCAGAGGTTCCTGTTGCCACATTTCTCATTTTATCAAGCTGTGTGAATCTCACTTTGCCACAAGTTGCTATGGTAACTTGTCAGATCCAGCTGGTCCCAGAGGCAAAAGAGCAGTCCTAAATGTGTATTTGTACGTGCTTGTTGTATGAAATATTTAACAACTTACTGTTTTATCTGAATATAAGGGAGAGTGATTAACATCCAATATGACAGAACTGTCTGAGCATGATGCTTATCCATGTATCATCCTCTCAGAAGACACGGGTGACACCAATCGGCATCAAATACAGGGAACAATCAGTGCATTAGAGGAAAAGCCACAATGAATCATCACTTTTAAATGAGTTTTTTGTTGATAATGAAGCTATTTGTATGTGGGTTTGTTTTCGCCTGCAATGTAATTTCTGATTTTATTTACACACCAAAACTACAACTCTGCCTTGTGTTTGATATCCATTCTAATAACCTGTCTGTCGTGCTTCATCAGCACAGTAATCCTATGTGTTCAACACAATGTCTCCTGTAGCTAATCTCCTTATGATGGTTCCAGAGGCTGTGTACAAGCTCAAATGGCCTGTCTGTCTGTGCTTCAGTGTTTTCCAGCACATTTTCTGTTCAGTCAGCCTGTCTGTGTGCTTGTACCATCACCTGCTCGCCTACAATTGACAATAATCTAACAATAGTCATAATCTAAGCTCGTTGACAATAATCTAAGATCTGCCACAGCTGATACCACTGTTAAAGTATAAGCTAATTCCAACAGGTGATTTAAGATAAGCTTTCAGCATTCCTTTAAGTGTTAAGAAACGCCAACAGGAGTGTTATATAAAGTGACCTCCTCCCTGGCTGCTGTCACATTATCTTTTCTTCACCTTTTCCACTGCCTGCTTGTCTTCTTGTTTGTTTTTCTGTCCTGTACGGTTTGTCTGTCCGCATGGCCGTCCATCTGTGTATCTGCCTGTATGTTGGCATGTCGACGTGTCTGCAAAACACATCTGCTCGTCTCACTATTCGTCTCTGTGACAGCTAAATGCTGAGCATATTTGTCTCCGTCAGTTCGGTGCATGTCCCGGGAAACATTAAGAAGAATAATCTGAGGCTTAGCTCATGTGAAACTGATTGCTTTTCACCCTCTCAGTTTTTGACACTGATATTGATGAATGGGTTTATGGGAAAATGTGGCATGGAGCAGCATCTTGGCATATTTTGATGCCTGTGTTATAAAGTCCTAATGAGTTCCATCTATCATAGCATGCTGACAGGTTTTTATCATGTGGATCAATGTAAACATGGCAAGCATTGTACCTGCTTTGTGTACATGAAGTTTATCTTGTGGTATCTGAACATAACCACATGTAAATTGTATGTTTACACCATGTGTAATGCATTTGGAAAGTATTCAGGCTCTGTTTTTCACCTTTTATATTGCAGCCTTATTCTTAAAACATTAAGGTATATGTTTTCCTTATCAATCTACAGTCTGTACCCAATAATAACAACACAAACATAATTATAGAAATTGTTTCAAATTTAAAGCTGAAATATCTAACAGATCCTTTGCTTTGACACATCCATGTTTAACTCAGGTGCAGTCCATTTCTTCATTCTTTTTTCCATTCCTTTTTTACTTGTCCTACTTGTCTTGTCCAGCAGATGGTCTGGCTGCTGGGTTGGGCTGAGCAAATTTGCTTTGCCAACAGGAGCTTTGTGTATGAAAGCTCCTTGATAGTCTGAATTCTATTTTTATTTTTTTTTGATAATGCTTTATTACTGCATTTATATAATATTGCTGGACCTGACCGGAGGGGACAGAAAGAGAACAGAAAAGAAAGGAAGAATAGAAAAAAAAGAGACAAAGACACACCAGATAGACAACAATCCAATCCAACTATGGACTCCAGACAACCTGTTACACTTGTACAAAAACACAACAAAGAACATCCCACGGTCTGCAGGAGGACAAAGCCGACAACCATAAGGAGCACCAATGAGAGATGAACAAGATGAAAGAAAGCATGTATCAAGGACCAGACCCTCTTGACGGTCACCTGCCGGGGGCCAGTCCCCACCCCATCCTGATGTAGCATACTCCCCCAGGGCCAGCAACCTCCCCCCAGTGCAGCCAGCTCAGACCCCGGGTCTATTATGGGGGAAAAGTTTCATTAATAGAGGTAGCTCAGAACCCAAACATCACTCTGAGCTACAGAGATCCTGTGGAGATCGAAGAAAGTTTCAAAAGGAGAACTATCACTTGTAGCCTGGCAAAAGCCTCCTCTCAATGCAAGGCACATGAGAACCTTCAGAGTTAATAAATAAATACAACTTAAGGACCCCCAGTCTGAAACAAGATTCTCTCTTCTGATTTAACTGAATTTGAAGTCTTTGGCCTCAATTGTAAGCTGTACATGTGGAGGAAGCCAGGCACTGGTCATCACCTCCCCAAAGCTTCATGGCAGTGGCAGCAGCTGCAGGGACTGGGTGACTGGTTGTGGTTAAAAGAAATGTTATCACTGCAAGCTACAAAGATATCCTGGATAAAAACCTTGTCCAAAGTGCTTAGGACCTCCAAGTGGGCTGAGGTTTTACCTTTCATCATGACAATGACACTGAACACACAGCCAGAACAACACAGGAGTATCCTCAAGGATGAACTCAGCAATTTTCTTTCAGTGACCCAGCCAGAGCTCCGATTTAATCTAAACTGAAGATATCTGGAGAGACCTGAAAATTGCTGTTCCCCATTCAACCTGACCAAACTGGGGATGATCTGCAGAGAAAAAGTGTG
This sequence comes from Leptatherina wallacei, assembly GCA_028567055.1. Lineage (NCBI taxonomy): Eukaryota > Metazoa > Chordata > Actinopteri > Atheriniformes > Atherinidae > Leptatherina > Leptatherina wallacei. The sequence goes on along the minus strand of JAOXYM010000006.1, from coordinate 27,111,215 downwards.
AAAGACTCCAGAATCAAAAAGCTGCGAAAGCTGCTTCTACAAAGTATTGAACAAAGGGTCCGAATACTTTTATCCATGTAATATTTCAGTTATTCTTCAATAAATTTGCAATATCATTGTGAGGTACTGAGTGTAGATTAATGAAGAATAAATTCATTTAAATGATTTTAGAATAAGGCTGAAACATAAATGGTGGAACATTGAAGAGTCACAATACTCTCCAAATGCATTGTATATGAGAAATTGTCAGGAAACAGGCATTCATGATGAACTTATTGTTATTAATGTATTTATTAAGTTATTTACATGGTATAAATACATCAGTGTTGATTGCTGTTAAACTAACTGAATATATTTTCACTTCCCAGCCAGTGCTGTCATATCTGTGTTTTTCCTCAAGGAGACGGTGCGTGCCTCTGACATTGTGGGTAAGCAAACACAGCACTCAAACACAGTCCACTGAGATTTATGATTTAAAGAGAACATATTGCATTTCATATCTTTAAATCTGACAAAAAAAAGTCTCAATAGAAGAAACACACTGAATTCCAATTTATCATTGTGACTACTTTGTAAAAGCAGAGGAAAAATTGTATAATTGCTATTTTTTGGCATTGGAGGAAAAAAAGGTGTGCCAAGCTCACATCTAATTATAATGTTGCATGAAAAGCTTTTGTTTGCCGTGACAGTGTGTTGAGTCTGCTGCTTGTGTAAGTGGCATGATTGTCATAGCCGTCACAATGACGATCGTCACAGCTGCTGGATTGGAAATTCATATCATCACCACACAGCTCTGAAGATTGTCGGTGTCCAAATTAAATGGCTACAAACTTTTGCACGTTTGTTTTGGTCCTGTAATTGTTGAATGTCATTATCAGCCACATTTTGTAAACATTTCAGTGTGTGTGTGTGTGTGTGCAAATCACTGCAAGCTAGAGTATAAAAGTCAATCAAATGAGAAAAACCAAGACAAACACCAAACCCAGGTAGTATCAAGTAGTATTTTCTCAAGTATTTTATTCATATATGAGAATTTCTAAACACAGCTGAAGCACAACCTATTTTGACCTTACAGAGGCTGTTTGGGTAAAGTTTGTTTTAGGATTTTTCAGTTTCCCAGAGTTTATTTATGAATGGTTGCTATTACCAAACACACTGTTATAATGAGCTGCAGGGTTACTGGATCAAACCAATAAAATAAAATGTTTCACTCCAGTCTCATCGCTGTATCTCTCTTCCATAGGTGGTACTTTGGCAATAACAGGAACGTACGTGCTGGTGACCTTTGCCCCCCATACTTCAACACACATCACAGCTCATCTGGTCCAGTACTATGCTGTCAGCTGGCACTTCCTGCTTTACCTTGTGGGTAATCCTTTAAAACTCTCTTGCCTCTCTTGGGTTCAGTAAAACACAGTTTAAAGAGACATTTGTTGTTGTAAAAATGAGGATAAACTAAAGTTATGACTGATTTAAGTTTAAAGTGCTTTATACAGATTGTTGTTGTTCTTTATGGTCCTGGCTTTGTTTTTGAACTTGTTGTCCATCTGCAGGCTGAATTTCAGCCTGATCAGATTCCTCCATTTGACTTTATTCTTTTGCCAAAGAATTTGAATACACCCGATGGATAACCTGACATAGAAAAGTAAACATAACCTCACACCTTTGGAAGATCTCCTTCTTTGCTTCATATTTTAGCCGTTCTGTTTTGTACTCGGTTGTAAGAAACAAACACAGGATAGCCGTAAATGCATCAACACTCTCATCCATGCACTCTCCTAGTTTAATATCACCTCAGGCAGGGATGGCACAAACATAGCAGTTGCCATAGTGACTGATTTGAAGCACAGAGCCAAACTAGACAAAAACATTTTTTTGATCAAAACCTGCTCGTCACAATAATGTTAATAGTTGCTCCAAATTTTAAAACTTATCACGGTGATAACAACCTGCTGCTTTTCCAGTAAAGCGGGTCGGTGTTATTCACTTGTCAAGGTTGATCGCTTTTGAGATGTCCTTCCAAATCATCCTATTTTCTGTCTATTAACAAGTGGTTATCAGCACATAAAACCAAGCAGAGACTGCAGCTAGCAGCTCCTCAGGGGCTTCTAGCCAGCAGTGTAAACAGTGAATGTGTGTCCTGACTGTGCAGCAGTGCCATCATTATTCATGGTGCAGAATTCCACATGAAAATCTGGTCCTGCTTTTTGAATCATTGCAAACACACTCAGAGAGACAAAAAAAAAAACAACTGCAGGAAAAACAGAAGAGAAACGTTTGAGCAGGCAAATACAGATGGACGGCTGGAAAGACAGATGTTTTTAAATTGCTTCCTCTCGCTGCAGTGATTGATGGTGGGCAAAAGAGTACGCCGTTTTGCATTTCAGGCAGCAAATTTATTCATTTCTCATCAGCCAGCAGAAGAGCAACCTCCAACAAGTATAGGATTAACTCTAGCTAGCTGGTGATTAATCAGAGGAAATGAAATATCCATTGCTGACTTTTCATTATTTCCAGAGGTCAAAGCATCATGAAGTCAGGAAGGACAGTGTGTGTGTGTGTGTGTGTGTGTGTGTGTGTGTGTGTGTGTGTGTGTGTGTGTGTGTGTGTGTGTGTGTGTG
>JAOXYM010000006.1:27095407-27106036 GCA_028567055.1 Leptatherina wallacei | reverse complement strand
AATGTGACTACTGAAGTCCAGGTCTGAGTCCATGACTACACCCAGGTTTCTGGCTCTGTTGGTGGTTTCTAGCTTAGGCAAGGCAATGAAAGTTGTTTTTATATAGTACATTTCATGTACAGGGGAATTTAAGGTGCTTTACATAAAACAGAAGCATTTCAGCGGGGTGCAGAAGAACCATTAAGAACTACATTAAAAACAAACTTTTAAAAGAAATGGAATAAATTAGATAAAAACAGAAGACAAAAGGAAACCATAGTTAATTTAAAAACAAAAGCAAGAGAAAAGGAGAATGGACAACAGATTAAAAACATGATCAAGTTTAAAATTCCAGCTGAAAAGAAACGGTGCAGATTTGCATTTTTAAATAAAAACTGTGTAAATGCAGCAGAGAACAGGAGGGTGATTAACCTGGATTTAAAAAGAAGTGTTTCAGCTGATCTGAGACTTTCTGGGAGTTTGTTCGAGGCATGGAGAAGCTGAATGCAGCTTCTTCATGTCTGGTTCTAGCTCTGGGAACTGATAAAAGACCAGATCCAGAAGACCTGAGGGGTCTGGTAGGTTCATACTGGGTTAAGAGGTCACAGATGTATTTTAGTCCTAAACCATTCAGAGCTTTATAGACCAGCAACAGAACTTTAAAGTCTATCTTCTGATGGACAGGCAGCCAGTGTAAAGACTGCAGCTATCTGATTGATTTTTTTGAAAGACATGTAAAGACACTGTTACAGTCATCACGCAGACTAAAACTGAAAGCATGGACTAGTTTTTCCAGGTCCTGCTGTGACATCAGAGCTTTTAACTGTGATATATTCCTAAGGTGGTAGTAGGAAGACTTTGTGATTCCCTTTGTTGGTGGTTTCTAACTTTAGCTGTTGGACTTATAATCTTTCTTTCTTGGCTCCAAAAATTATGATTTTAGTTTTGTCTTCATTCAACTGAAGAAAGTTCTGATACATTCAGTCTCTAAAAAAAAGCAGAAAGAGGAGAAAATGTATTTGATCAAACTTTAATAATTTAGCTGAAGAAACTGCTGAAAAGCCAAATATACACATTCATTAACTCTTAAACGGAGAAAAACAAGGCTGAAGTGGGAAAAAGAGAAGCAGTGAATGTCTGTGGATGATTGAGTGAAAGTGATTAATCATAAATCTGCTCTGAACAAGGAGACAATGCTGGAGCTTTGGTTTGGTGCACGTCTGTTAAAACATCAAACTAATTTCCAGGCTGAATGGTGATGTTATGGGTTGTGTGTCGGTTTATGGACCAGGGAAGACAGCAGTCATTACCACTGCTATGAATGCATACATGGAAATTGACATTTTGGGCACAGTCTTATAAAGTATGAATCTAAAGGCGGTTTGGTGATACTCAGGTAATTTTCCAGAATAATGCATTTTTCCGCAGAGCAATTTAAATTTTTTTAAATTTTCTTCAGGAAAAAAAAAAGCCTACAAATTCTTTGACGTGACCAGCAAACAGTAACACACCATGTACACATAGAACAAGTAGTCAAGATGCAGATTTGTTCCTGCATGTCGTTTACCTCATAGCATAATTACCTCAGTCATATTTTGGCTAAATTGTGATGTGTCCAACTGTATTCTCCTAATATTGCTGATTGACTGTGCATCGTAGCCTATAAAGCTTTAAAATGTGACTTAGACAATTATGCTGTGAAGCTAACAATGTGTGCAAGACAGGAACCGTGTTATTTATAGCAAGTGTTTTCTGTCAGGTAGAGTTTGTATTATACTGTGTGTAAGTCATGAAAAATAACGAGAGAACTGTTTTTCAGAAGCAGTTTGCTCCTGAAGGAAAATAAACCTTAAATGCTTCACAGTCTAAAACCCTTTTTGAGCCTGAATGGACCTTGCTTTTATTAAATCAGTTTCCTTATTTGTTGCTTTTCTTCTGGCACTATTTCAACCTGATTTCAGAACCGCTTCAGTGGAGCGTAGTGGTGGAAAATGTTCCAGCAGTCCAAAAAAATATCAAGAGAAGAAATCAACTAAAAAAAAAGAAAAACAAAACCCCAAATTCTTTCCAGCATTTTGCTCTGACTTCCTGCAATCAAGCAGAAACTCATCACAGATGAATTTGTGGTGTTTTGAGTTACTCTCACCTTTTTTGAAAAGCTGGTATTACTATTGCTCCGTCCACCTACACAAATAACCCACAATTGACTGCACTGAACAACAAATTGCTTGTATATTATATCAGCGGTGTGAGAACATCCGTGGGTGGGCTTCTCCTTTTAAGATTAGTGTCACAATGAAGAAAATGATTGTGTTGGTTTTAACCTGCTGATGGTCAGAGTAATTTGTGGACAGTGAAAGGTACGAATAAAAAGAAAATAGCATCTGTTCTGTGTAGAAAATGTTTCATAGTGGATGATTTAAAACATTCAAATCACAATCTAGTCGATGTATGCTCAGGATTGTTGGAGCCATGTTTAAAAACTCTAATCTCTGTAGTTAGTCCGAAATGCATTTTCACGTGCTTTTTCCTGTTTTGCAGGGATCGTATTTTACCAGGAATTTGAAGGCTTGGCTTTACTGAACATTTTTATGTTCTTATTTGGGTAAGTTTTCAAAAATTTAGTCACTGCAGCCTGCCAACATGTTTTATTCTCTGTAAAGTGGTGTTCATCATTCCTGAAACTCTTTTTCCAGTTGTCTTCTGTCCTTTCTTGGAGTTTTCCTGATAACCAGAAACAGGCCAAAAATAAAGCAACAAGACCGCAATTTCATTGCAATGGATAGGATTCCTGGTGAGTTTCTCTTTTTAAATTAGCTCTCTTTACAAAACGGCACATAGCCAAACAACCCAGGTAGAGACGGAATGAGTTTAGACAGCAGCAACCCTGGATTCATCGGACTGTAAATGTCTGCAGCCCTAGCAGCAGGGTCCATCTAATGAGCTGTGCTGTCCATGTTCACAGGGAGACGGCACACAGACAAAGTGCAGCCCGAGGCAAAGGCTCAAACATACGGATCACTGGCAGCCAAACTCATGTGCAACAGAGCTGGCCAAACAGACGATTCATAGGACTGGCTCCATCTGTTGGGACTACTATTTTGGTGAATTTGTGTGTGTGTGTGCATACACGCCTTTTACTGGGTTCAACATAATCTTTATTTATAGATAAAATGATCATGGAGGCAACAATGGAAACCGGTGCCAGCCAACAGCCAGTGTTGGTGGATTAGAGTTGTTACCCAACATGGCAAGAAGTTCTTTTTCTCTGTATAAATGTCAGTAATGCCTTGTGAGGAAAAAAATCTTGACTCCAAGATGATTAAACTCTTCAGGTTGAAAGTATGACAGACGCTTCACTAGCAACTGCTTTTATTTCCACGGTTGTAAGGAGACAAAAGGGTGACAGATGCTTCTCAGTTTAACAATTATTTTAATCAAGTGAATAAACTGTGTGTTTGGTTCACGTCTATAAGTGATGCAAGTCTGAGGACGCAGCAAAATGAGGTCACTACTGCCCTCTGCTGGTTGGGAAGGGGGTCAGATGACTGTGCAGCTCTGTAGCTGTGCTGATCAGATATGAATTCACTAAAAGCAGTTTGTTTTTGTTTTTTTCATCCTTCATGCTGTTTAAAGTAGCCAATATTGATAATTTGCCGTTTGAGTTTAAATACATTTGTAGCATTGAGCTCCATCTTCATGACGATGTCATACGACTTGTCTTTTCAGCCTCGCCGCCCATCTTCACCTCAGATAAACCTCAGACTACATACTTAACAAAACTGCTACCAAACTGTAGCGTTGCCAAGCAACAAAACTCTCTGCCACCTACACATTATGGGATGTGTGGGAAACCACTGCTCATGCCAGTAACTATCAGAGTGAAAGTTGGATCCGTAAGATACATTTCCTTATGAGCCTTTAGTGTTATAAGCCATTTTACACAAACATTACATCATTTTTAGGTTATTTTTGTTTCTTTTTTATTGTGTTCAAACAAAACCTCTTAACTGCAGTGACACATTTCTGAAGCTTGACTTTTTAAATAATAGAACAACCTGAACGTAAATGCTCAGACATGCAAAATGGATTCAAAGGAAATCCTTTTGGAAACCCAGTAAAGAAAAGTGAACTAAAACCAGTGTTTCCTCCAGTTGCAGCATTCATCTGATTCCTTTAGGGAGCTTTTCCTGGACAAAGGCATTCGCTTGAAATCAAATCTGTAAATATAAGTAACTCTGTCTTGTAGAAACAATGAGTATATGCCCTGCTGGTGTGTAGCAAACAACCAAAAATTCAGTTTCCAGTAACGTCACCAGGTAGCTTTTAGTCATGCTCAGTGCATGTCATTAGCCAAGGCACAGGGTTTCTGTTAAATTATAAGAAATAAAAGTATTTTGTTCCCTCCAATGTCAAGCCTCTGCAGCTTCTCAACATGCCCCCTCAATGTTTGCTTTGATAGTCACACCTCGATATTGATCTTAGCAAAGCGGTAGTGCAGGGAGGTGGGGTTGCGCAGCAGCAGCTTTCCTCTGTGTTCCACCGGCTGCTTCAGGAGGGTGTTAAGGAGACCTGCAACACTGACAAACCCCAGAGCTTCCCCACAGCCTGCAGACAGGGAGAAGTCACCCTGAGTGACCCAGCCCAGAGTCACCCTAGAGCAGTGAGAAGTCACACTTGGCAGAGGATCCGGCCACAGCCCTAAGACGAGATCTGAGGAAGACTGGGAGGATGATTTGTGGCCTTTGGGTGTAACTGGGTTATCAGGAAATTCGGATCCTTTACCTTCAATAATGTCAGAGGATAAAGAGGGAACCTTCTTGGAGCCCTTCTTCTGACGTTTAATTTTGCTTTTAAAGTGGTCTCTATGGGGAGGCTCTTGAGGGCCAGCACTTCCTCGATGTTTTCCCAGTAGCTCCAGATCATCTGCAGTTGGCACACACAGCATGGCGTGCAGCTCTGGTTTTCCCTTGGACAGCAGCGACACCCGTACCCACACCAGACTCGTCCCATGTGCTGCCAGGAAAGACGTCACAGCCGAGCAGCTGACAGGCGGCACCTCCCCGGTACGGCGTGCCCTCTGACCTTTTGATGTTGTGGGTCTGCACCAACCAGAGAGAAGCCTCAAAGACTTTCTACTCCTGGAAAACATTAAAAAAACCAGCATCCATTTAGAACAGGTGCAAAGATCTACTTTCATCTGCGCCATCAGGTGCCCAGACAGACATAGAAATTTTCTTGAATAACATTTTTAATTCCTCAAGCTGAGAATAAAAAGCCAGCTAATGAACTGTAAGAATCCATCCAACTTTTTTCTCATGAAGCCATCACATTACTCAAAGCCTATGAGAGGGTTTCATGCGGTTAGATGCAGCTCTACTAATTTCTGTGATGTATTGCAGCAATTTAACGCTGGATGTACTTTGGGTATTCTCATCAAGAGACATTATGATGAAAGGAGGTAGACTGGAGAAGCATTGTGCATTAAGCCTGTCAAAAGCTGTGCTAGTTTCTCTCAATATGAGATAAAAAGGAAACGACAACTTAAGCCCAAGGCCACAAAAAACACATTTTACTCAAGGGACCTTTAAAAGTCTGCTGCATCAATATAGTTAGAAGTTTTATTTAAATGTGTTGAATATTAAATCTCTGAAAAGACCTAGGATTGAACCTGTGGTGTTCTTTTTAAAATCAATACTGATAAAAGTTTACTTCAACAAAATCATGAAAGGATAAACATAAGCAGTCACCTTAGTACAGAGAAGCAGCTCGGAGGCTCAGTTACAGAGATCTCTTGTGACGTCTCCTCCTGCATCATCACATCCGTCTCTGGTGTGCTTTGGGTCTGCCCATCTCCTTTCTCTTTCTCTATTCCTCTTGTGAGAACCTCCCATTCCTCTGCCAGCTGTTGCCAAGGGCAACGGAAAGGAGCAACACAGCCATGTTTTATGTAATTGGTCCTTTTTGCGGGGGGACGCCTGCAGAAGAGGTTGGAAGGTCAAACTTTTAGGGCAACTCTGCCAATCTGTATAACACACTATGACTGCCAATTGGTGGACAGTAGGCGAGGGCGAGCCTTATTACCATCTCATCTGCATACTGAGAAAGAGCCACATTATTGAAATGAAAAGGGGTCAAGGATTCAGAGCACCTCCCTCTGTCAAGATATTTACTCTGCTGATAACCTCTCCACTTACTAAAGCTGTAATTAACTGAATGTTATCTTTGCTTGTAGGTGGACTTGCAGTCATAAAAAATAACCTCAAAGCACTTTTTGGTACAATTCTCACCCAGCTCTGGTCTTATTACCACTTAAGTTTCTTTTAATCCAACTAAAACCATTTTTCTTCATAGTTTATAGGTTAGTTTTAAATCTATTGGAGAACATCCATCAGAACAGACATTCACAGTCAAGTTCTTAAGAGTTTACTTTCTACCGTATGCCAGAATATGCAGGATGCAAGAACAAAACAAAACAAAAGAAACTTTGGGAGCACAAGTTATCTCTGCTGAGAACTGTTCGTTTGTATCTGATAAAAGCAGCAGTCTCACACAACATTGTTCTTCTGGTTTCCTCCCTGTTCAGTCTACAGCTGACCTTTTGAATTTGTCCAGGAGCTCAGCCTCTTGCTCCTCTTGAAAACGAATCCCAGCAGGGCAGTCGGGATAATCATGGGGAAAGTGTGGAGCTGCTTTATTTTGGGAGTGTTTCAGGCTCATGTGAAGCCCAGCCACTCGAACTCCTCTGTAGACCTGGAAGGGGAAGAAAGAAGGCAGAAAAGAAGCTCAAATTATTGAAAACGTGGCAAACGCAAGGGCACATCTTTAAATTTTATGGTCCTTCTGCGCACTGCTGGTCAATGATACTTGAAAAAACATCTTACACCATTTTCCAACTCCCTAACAGTATGTATCCTCATCATATTCTAACTTTATTTCCTATTTAACACAATCCATGAATTCAAGATGCCTTTTTCTAAAATGATTAATACAGTCAAGGCATATTAGATGAAGCATACTGGACAATATATCAGACAGGCATCACAAAATATGAAAATATTTCCCTGATTATTCGACACGAATCTGAAATACTAGATATAAATTCATCAGAAATAGTTTGGGTATTTAAGTGTCTGGAAAAAACAGTTCAAGGTGCTTTCAGAGTAGTTTTGTTAATTTTCTTATAAATGAACTAAAATGAGTAAACACTGGTTGACACCTCCGGCGTGATGTGTGTGGATGAATCTACTCCCAGGTACTTACAGCAGGTCATGCCACACTTTAATACTAATACTGTGATATAATATTGTACAATAATTATATTACAATGTAGCTTTCACACAACTATTCATTTAACCAAGTTATGGAGCTTATAAATCAACCCAACTTTCAGTGCTGTAAATAAAACGAATTGATGTAAAACTCCTGGCAGAAGCAAGAGAATAAAGGAAGTTTCTGTCAGATAAATGTTCATGCTACCTACCAGTGGGACCCAGAAGGCCATGCCCCAGCCTTTAGGAAGGAGCAGGTCCCAACCAGCTCCCCAGGTGCTCATCTCAGTCCCCACCTGCTTGCCAGGCTGATGAACCAGTAGAATGGGGATACGGCCTTGTGGTGGAGTGGGACTCAGCCTGGAGCCTGGCACCAGCACCTCGCTCCTCATACGGTTCAACGCCTTGATGCAGTACACAGAAATGCTCCACGTAAGAGCAACTTCCAAGCTTGTGATCGTTTACACTTTCAGTAATAAGAGGGTTAAGATAAACTGGAACTCATACAGATTACTGCAGCCCATCTCTTACAGTTGGAAATGTTAAGTTACCTGCTCTGATATCTTATTATCGGTGACGTTGTCACGGACAGACTGATCCCACAAGAAACTCTGACAGCAGTGTTCTGGTACTCCTCGTAACATCAGCTGCCTCCGCTTCTCATCAGCCTCTGAACAAACAGACACACAGCGTGCTTCTGCATAACCAGCTTCATTACAGAGACGCACACCCAACATTCAAAAGGACCAGCAGCATTCGCTCTACATTTTTTATAATAAATAAAACAAAAAATCCTAAATATCATACGCAAAGCATGGAAACAGAAGTCATGTTGGTAGTTGTTTGTTGGGACTGGCTTACATGAACCTGCTCGGGCTCAATCATCTGCGTCTGTGTTTCTGGACCCTTAAGCAACAATTTTGAAAATGAGAACCATAGTTTCTAATCCTCTGAAACCTAGTATTTTAAACTAATCATTTTGTTATTAAAAGCTCATCTGCTTGTCCAACAGAAATATGGAATAACCTATTTGTTTCACTATTGCTGCATGCAGGATTGGATTCATAAACCAACAAATGTATCTTCTCACAAATAAATTTAATTTACAAACCCTCTAGTTTCCACTGAATAAATTTTCCAGATAAATGACTTAATCTATTTCTGAAATTTAACCCACAGTCTAATTTACTAAAATATTTTCCTCTGGTGTGGCTTCAGAACCACTGAAGACTGAGGAACGCAGATCTGCACTCCCCCCCAAAAAAAGTCATAAAAATAAAACAAAGCCACTGAATTAATAATAAACCTAATAAAACTAGTGACACTACTTTGGCCAGCTATAAATGCTGCCACTGTTTAGGGATGCTGAATATTCCTTGTTATTCCTAATTCTGGCCTCGTTATTCTGACGGCTGCTGGTAATTGCTTCGTAGATCATTGTGGGACAAAGCAGCTTTTTTCTGTCACTGAGAAAATTGCAAAAGTTCTGCAGTGCGTCTTAAAAATAAGCAATTCAAACTGTGTTGTTCTTTCCAAAAACCATATAAAATGATAAATGTAAGCAATGACGATAAGGTTATAATCATAAAAATACTCTTTTTTTGTATCTTGAGTTATTCCAAAGTAGGATGGACAGATCGTGACTGAGGGTAAAGCAAGAAAAATCAAGATCCTGCTTGAAAGCACACCTTGTCTCTGTCATTATTAAGTCAATCAATCAACCAACTGTTGTCAGTCACTGAGGATGTGTTTGGAGTACAGGGTCCTGCCAGGATTCGAACCTGGAACATCTGCATGGCCAGGCAGAGGCCCCCTGGAGCACAGAACCAGATGCGTACTCATAGAAACAGCCTCAGGACCAGAAACAACAGACTGACTGTGATCGGCTGCTCTACACGTCTAATTAAATGGTCAGTTTTCAGTTGCCATGAGAAAAGCTAAGATCCCTGTTTACATAGTTTATGGTGTAAATGAACATAACACAAGGTGTATTTTAAATAAACCAACTTCCCCCTCCTCCACCGTCTTTGCAGAAGGTCAGATTTTACCTTGGGCCTGGTTTACGCATGGTAAAGCTTTAACCTTCTTTGTTGGTAACGTCAGTCTGGGGTCATCCACAGTGAGCCCCAGCACTGTGCCTGCAGGGAGCTCTCCAGTTGAATAAATACCTAGATGAATCACACCAAAAAGGAAAAAAAATAATGCATGAACACATAGTTAACAAAGAGGCACATGTGAAAAACATGTAAAATAGAAGAAAAACAAACCTTTAAGTATATGAAAGACATCCGCTTGTTGTTGGTGCAGAGTCATCTTGCTCTCATCTTTGCAGTGCTGGGGCCACCAGAAGGAAGAGGCCTGGGACCGACTCACATCCTGGAAAACAAAAACATACATTTGATTATTCAGTTTATAAAAAGTAACTACCCTGCAGAGTTTACTCAGGTTACGCCACGGTGCATACATCAACGTCTGTAGCTGCTTCCAAAGTTTCTGCCAGCACAGAATGGGATTGAGGTCCAATCAGGCGGTAGCGTATGATCTCCATGGTTAGATCACTGCAACCAATAGACAGAGAGAGAAAAAAAAATACAAAATTACCATCACTGGACTGCAAATTACTCGTATAAATTATTTTACAGCAAAACGTTTACTTGGCCTCTTCATCATAAGAGCCACGTGTACAGGGGGCAGCATGCAATATTTGCATTACAGAAGATCTTTACACACACCAGGAAGCAGCAATCCCAACATGTAGCATACCAAAAATCACAGGGAAAAACTCAGCTAAACACTCTACCAATGCAAGTACTGGTACCCAGATATAACAGTTCAAACCCCAAGCAATTATATGAGAATGTAACAAAAACATGAGAACATCAATGTCCACTTTAGTGCTTCTGATCATTTCCCCACATGAAGCAAACCAAACAAACAAGGAGTCACATGAAAGCAGAGACTCTGCTGATTACAAAGATGTCTGTCTCATCACTGTGGGACTAAGACTGTGTGGGCAGCCAAACGTAGCAAAGAAAAAAAAAAAAATCACTACATCATAAATCATGTTTTATTTCTGCTGTTTTATGGTCAAAAGTTTGAAGGAGGTTTTATAGTGAAGTATTCACTCTTCCCATCCTAAACGATCAACGGCTTCACTTATTTCTGGATCCTCGTGGTATTTCTAAGGTAAATGTGGGGGCTATCCCTGATTCTCCTGACTGACCATTGATAGAGTTGATTATCAATATCAGCCGATGGGTTCCTGACATATTTACCTGTGTAACACCTCTATTAAAACATCTGTAAAACTGTTCAGCTTCACTTTTTCATCTTCTACTTCTGCACAGTTCCTCATCAACATTACTTTACTCATTCCTAG
>JAOXYM010000006.1:27083363-27095307 GCA_028567055.1 Leptatherina wallacei | reverse complement strand
CTGTAGTAATCTCACATGTCTCATCTTGCTGTAGAGACCAGGATCATACGTTCAGCCCTTGTAGATGTGAAGATACATTTCATTTATCGTGGGTTTGTTATTTCAGACAGGAGGCAGAAAAATAGGCCTCGTCAAGAAGAGGTTAGATTGTTTGTGAATTTAACTTAGACATTTCACTAACTTTATAACTATCCCAGTGGAGCTGGACTTCCATGTAACTGGGGTGCCAGGTAATCTGGTTCCATCTCCCAGGATCTTCTTTGCAGGAGGTTCGTTGACATCCTTATGGCTCCGCTTTCTCTTGGTCCCAATTATCAGCTTGGCTTCAGCTGCAATTTCAGGCTTTGACTCGGAGTCTAAGGTGGGATTTACCTCTGCAGATGTGACTACTGGTAAAACTGGAGGTACAACAGTCTCATCAGACTGGCACACACTTTGTAATTCAGGGAGAAGATCCTGGAAAGATGACACAATATGTGGAATTACCACCATCCCTGTGATTGTCTATATATTATCTACTATATTCCAAATTAACACTTAGCAAGTTAGTCATACCTGCTTAAGAGTGGGATGAGCCCAGATCCACAGCTGCCTGTGAGTCGAGCTCTGCGTTCGGGGCCTCCAGAGGAAGGTGACAGGGCCCAGGAGCTGTGAGGGATACTGTCCTGCTTTGTACACTGTAATCGTGCCCTGTCTGCCTCCTGATACACACAGGGCTGCAGCAAATGTAGGTCCTAGAAAAACAAATCACAACTTATAACTCCACACTGAAAACAACGTAAAAAAAAAACCTAACATCCCAAACAACAAGACTTCACCAGTCCCAACTATTTTTAAGATGTTAATGAAGAGAAATCTAATGGATTTGGACTCACCTGCTTCCTTGCTGGTTAGCTGTGACAGAGCAGCCAACAGCTTGTCTTCTGCTCCCTGTAGCTCTATACAGCAGTAATAGGAAAGATCCTGAGAAGAGAATCAAAAAGATTTGAGCCCTTTTTTCTCAAAGTGATATCCAGTAAATAAAGCACAAGGCACTCCCTCGTTCAGTGTGGTTACCTGCAGGAGGCAGTGGCTGCTCATTGCTCTGTAGCATGGCCGGTAGCATTTGAATGTGGGCCGGTCCCCGAGGCAGTATCCCCACTTTTTAACCACGTGGAAACGTTTGGCGTGCCAAATGTGCGTCTCCAGCCAAATGTTCTTCCGCTGGCGGCGGTTGAACTCCAGCAGCAGGTTTCCATGGCGCCGGCGAGCTTTGCGGCTTTTGCTCTTTGTTGTTTCTTTTTTCTTCTTCGAGCCGGCCTGAAGGCTCTTCTCCCGCTGGTGGATGAAGATAACAGACGTGTTGGTGAGCATCTGAGGGGCGCACGGAGGAGGAGAACTTTTATATGCCAAATTTAAAACATAATTAAAAAAACTACCATTCTGTTGGCTACGTCTCTCAGCCTGCGAGGGAGCCGCTTTGTGTTATGGCTCATAGCTCGTCTCCTCATGTGTTTGGGCAGAGCTTGAAACACGTGGCTGCTGCCTGTTATTTTGGTGACTGCCTTCAACATGGCTTTCACTTCTGCAGCCCTGGCCCTGGCAAAAGTTCCGGCTTGGTACGGAGAAAAAAGAAAAATAACTCATGAGCGGTCAGTTTTTTTCCAATCCTGTGACACTTCATCCTTTTTTAAACTATATTACTTAAGAGAAAGAAATAGTTAAACATTATGATACACTGATGATTTTATGTTTCTTGCTGTACAATAATTCATGAAAGATTGGGAAATCTTTTGAGTTTGCAAGTGAAGGAGAACGTCTATACCAGTGATGTGCTTGGGCATCTCCTTGGCATATCCACCACCATCTTTATGATGTCCACGGACCCATCCACCCTTGTGGGGATGTTTCTTGTTCTTCTCGGAGGAAGGATGCACATCAGATGGGCCACCTTTGGAAATATAATTTGTCAGTTTTGTGCAATTTTTCAAGTCATTAGACACATGATGAGCTAATGATTGAGCACAGTATTTATGCAGAATGGCTCAATTTAGGTTTAGGCCATAAAAATTTATTTTAATAAAATGGTTATCTAGTTAAACAAATTTGTCTTTCCTTTCTCCTGCTGGCACAGGTGAATTGCGATAAACTAATAGACTCACAAACACTTCTGAAACTTTTACCGTCATCTTATAATGGCAGAGCTGCTGACCAAGCAGGAAAACATGCTGTGATGGGAATATACCTGCGACAGACGCGTCTCCTCCATTCTCTGCATTTCTCGCCACATTAAGTGGAGAAGACGGATACTGCACACTGGCAGGCTGATTCCTCATCTTCTTCTCACGCATTTTGACTTTAGCTGCAGACATTTTCTGTAGGAAGACAAGACAAGATACAGCTCTTTGCTAAATGAAAAGCTGACACTTCATACCACTGCACAAACGTTAGCCCGCTAGCAATGTTAGCTCACAAAAAGTTCACGTTAGCTTGACCAAACGCTACTAATAACATATTGATGCCGAACATTTACACAAAAATTACTTACAGCAGAGTTACTTTAAGATTTCCCAGTATTTTGTATGAATGTCTGACACTTCAGCCCAAATGTAGGCGTCCTGTCTTTTCACAGTTAGCAGCCATGTGAGTTTTCCTCATGCTAGTTGACGTCTTCTTTCCTTCCGGTTGTGATGCGTTCATGGTGTGTAGTAGTGTAGAGTACTGGCGCAACAAAAATACATAGACCTTTTTTTTTGTTTGTGTTGAAGCATATTGCATTCAGCTGGGAAAGGGGATCTGATTTTCTGAATTAACTGAAAAAGAAAAGAAATTAAAAAACAATTAAGTCCGGGTTTTTTTCTGAATCTATTACATAGTTTAGATTTTGAAAATCAGTTTTTCTGGAGTGACAAAATAATGATAAGAAGAAAATAAATTGGGGTTTTCGCATGTTTTTTTAGAAAATGATTACAATGGTAACTGAAATGTTAATAAAAAAAATAGTTTTAAAATATTTTTTAAATATCTCATAAATTCAGAGCAACCAATTATTATTAGGGCTGGGCAGATCGATCCAAATATCAGTATCATTACCAAAGCTAGTATTGGTATCGTTCAATGCCAACATGATGAGATCGATACGTGTCTGTAGAGGACTTTAGGGCAAAAAGCCAAAGAATGTGAATGAGAGCTGTTGTTTAGCTAAATTACACTGTTGTTTTTTTCTCAAACAATCATGTGATAAAAGGGAATAACAGTTATTTTATTACTTTGTTACATCGTTGATGTTGTTATTTTATATTGTTTACAAACAAAAAAAACTAAAATTTAATTTCTCAGTTTTGCCATCCAGTTTGTTAATTTAAAAAATGTTTTATTAGACAAAAATCTTTGTACTGTGTTTTATTATGGTCATGATCATATGAAATTTTGAGCAAAAAAGTATTGGTATTGATATTAGTATTGCCAATACTTGCCCTGGATTTACTTGGTACTGGATCAATATCAAGATTTGCAGTATTGCTCAGCCTTAATTATCCATCCATCCATCCATCCATCCATCCATCCATCCATCCATCCATCCATCCATCCATCCATCCATTTTCTGTACCGCTTAATCCATGCAGGGTGGCGGGCCTTAAATATTATTATTATTATTATTATTATTATTAGAAAAAAGAGAATATTTGATATAATTTAATATTGATATAGGCTATTCCTTGGGGAAATCATCTCTTTAAATCGGAAAATCTGAACTCCTCTTCAAATTATTATAATTTGCTTCGGTAGGCTATAGTTTTACAGTGCAAATCTAAAAAAATAAAATAATAAATGTTAATACTTGTTGCTCATTGAACATGTCATTTACGGTAAATCCTGTCTGACGTTCCTGTTGTGACCTCCTCTCTTTGCAGCTCCGTTGAACTTCTAGTTTTCACTCCGTGGACCTACATTTTGTCAGAAAAATGGCTGGACTAATGAGGAGAATTATTGGCACATCTAAAGCTCCTGCTGCTATCGGCCCATACAGGTGAGAGGAGTTTCGATTAATCAAAGCCACAACCTAACAGCTTACAGCAAACGCATCACCTCTTTACTCAGACCACATGTAAAGAGTAACGACACTCAAAAGTACTGAGGATTCGTTTTGTTTCTATATTTTCATTTATCTTGTGAGATATGATTCTGTTACAGTGGCTAGTACACAATGTTTATCCATTTGTCTTCTTTCTGGATGTGAGGTGCACATTCACTTTGACGGGACAAAGTACATGTTTTTGGATCTTGCACTTGACACTATAAGAGCTGGTCAAAGGTTGAACTATTAAGAGCAGCAAAACTCTGCGCTTAAGTTTGGGGATTTGAAGTTTCAGGATCGTGTTTCAAGAGTCAAATTCAAGAGTTTGAATATTGTTGCTTAAGTATAAACATTACCAGTCAAAAGTATGGACACAGCTGCACATTCATTTTCAATGAGAAGATGCAGTGGACATAAATGATTATTCAAGGCAGGTCACTGTAGTATATAATTGATTATACCTGTATGATACCTGTTTAAAGATCCCCTAAAAACCAACATGAACAACAGACACTACATAACCTCAGAAAAAGGAGAAAAATAAACTCTGATCAGTAACTTGCATTTATTTACTTCTTTCTGCAGTGAGGACATTCTACTGTCTCTCTGACAGAGATAAACCCAAGCTTTAATCCAGTTAACTCTTGGTTCCTGTTTGTGTGTCTCCCAGCCAAGCAGTGGTGGTTGATCGGACCATGTATGTATCAGGACAGCTGGGTATGGATCCAGCCAGTGGAAAGTTGGTGGAGGGTGGCGTTCAGGCTCAAACCAGACAGGTGACGCTTCACACAAAACTTGAAACGGACTCAAGATATTTCTGGATATTTCCAGTGAGACAGTTTTACCATAGTTATTATGACCTTGATGTGATTTCATGTTGCTTTAAGCTTCTGTGTTTAGCTCTTTTATTTCAAATACTAAATGTGAATTAATTATTTAAGAATAAATTAACTGGGCTCACAAAACAAAGTCAAGATAAACAGAGACAGAACAGCTGCTGTGTAAATGTTTGAAGCATAGGAACAAAGCAAAAGTTCTTTTTTAAAAAGCATGATTATGTGATTTAACTAACCTTTTACCTTTAAAATGCCACGGTTTGATACACTTGCACTCACAGTCAAGCTACAGAGGTCAGGGCAATGTTGGGGCTCCACCATCTGTTGCAACACTCCTCCTTGTGGCTAAATATATTGTAGCTCTACAAAGGTCTGGTTGTGTGTTTAGGTCTGTGGTAAAGCTGTAGGATGAATTAATGACTGATCTCAGATCATATCATGTTTGAAAACCTCATTTGAACTCTGTCATGATGCTGACCTCTTTTTTCTCAGGCTCTTGTGAATATGGGTGAAATCCTTAAAGCTGCTGGGTGTGGTTATGAGAATGGTGAGAAAAACCTGTTTTCCTGACATAAAAAAGGATTTGTATTTTGTATCTATGTTGACTCCGAACCTTCAGGAAGCAGTGACTGCTATTGCAAACTGTACATTTTATTTTCATTTCCTGCAGTTGTCAAAACCACAGTGCTGTTAGCTGACATGAACGACTTCAACAATGTCAACGATGTTTACAAGCAGTGTAAGTATTTTAGCATATATATGTGTATATGTATATATATATATGTGTGTGTGTGTGTGTGTGTGTGTGTGTGTGTGTGTGTGTGTGTGTGTGTGTGTGTGTGTGTGTGTGTGTGTGTACATACGGTTGATCTGCAGAGTTTAGTCTGCGTTGATAATAGGATAAACCTGTTTTTCAACTACTGTGCCATGGCACACTAGTGTGCCGTGAGATATCATCCGGTGTGCCATCGGAAAATATGATTTTCACCTAATTGGTCTAAAAAAAACATTTTTGAAAACAAAATAATTATCTACAAATAATATTGGATTCCTACTCAAGACACTTTAACAAGAATGACTTTATATTGTGAAAATAGGCGACAGACATTCATTTTTTAACATTTTTTGTCCTTCTGATATTTCCAATGAAACTCTACGTTGGCTC
This sequence comes from Leptatherina wallacei, assembly GCA_028567055.1. NCBI lineage: Eukaryota > Metazoa > Chordata > Actinopteri > Atheriniformes > Atherinidae > Leptatherina > Leptatherina wallacei. The sequence continues at coordinate 27,089,249 of JAOXYM010000006.1, read as the reverse complement.
AAAAAAAGGGTTGAAAAACACTTAACTGGGCTAAACTCGTGGCATCTCAGCAACACTTTACTTAAACCTTGTAATTCAAAGTTGGGCACCAGGTGGCAGCATAAGCTTTATTTCCCACATATATGGCTTTCCAAAGAAGTGACATGTCACTAGTTGGCATGTATGCTCCTTCTGCAGTATGGTGTGCATTCAGACCTCACCTTATTCTTATAGATAAGCATTATCCATGCATTTGCCAATAAATACTCTTAATACTCCACATAACATCATCAGCAAGTACATATGAAGCAACAGTTCAGAAACGTAGTGGCTTTGATAGAAGAAGAGCGCAGGGACTGTTAATGCTTGCTCAGTCATTTAACAGTGAAATCTGAGCCACTCCTGCCAATGGGTAAAGCTTAATCTAAGTGCAAGATAATGTGCCATATCTGATGTGGCACCCCTTACTGATTTAACCGTCATTTAAGCAGCGGTAACAGGAGCATTTCTAATGCTTGTAAAGTTCATTGATACTCTTGGAGGGAGAAAAGGAATAAAAAGTGGAGAAAACTTCCTTCATCTAAGGAAAGCATGGCATGTGAGAATTACAGCACATAAAACCTTGCAGGAAAATGATCTCCTTCATTAGAATGATCTCATTATGTGTCGGTGTATAAACCCAGATGAGGATGAGGTGCTAGATTATAGAAATGCTGTGCTAATTCATGTGCTAAAAAGGTTTTGTGAAGTTGAAAACACCATGCTCACAGGTGCTTTCATTCATTCTGGTTGATTAACACTCTGCTGATATCACAAGTATCACTGAACGAAAATAAAGAAAATGCGTGAATTTCTCCTGACAACAAGAGCCTGAGCAAGAGAATAATAGACATATTCATTTTTATCTGGCACTATTATTAGTATTGTAGAGCATCTCCATTTCAGAGTTCAATTCTGGTTCTTTGTATTCAAGAAAATCCAAGTTTTTGTAGGTTTATTGTAGATATTAAATGTCTTATCTTATGTGTTTAGTCAGCGCACCGAGTTTGCAAACGTTAGTTTCTGTAGTGTATAAGAACAGGAAGCTTTACGGATGTGGGACTAGTTAATGTTGCTTCATGCATATAATTACCAGGATACACAGGAGGATTAAATCATTTTTCACAAACTGGATGTATGTTGAAATAACTTTTCTCCAGCCAACTGAAGTGTTATTGCAGGGAAAGCAATACGTCAACCAGTTATGCAGGCAGACTGGGACCTTTTATTAAAAATTAGTTTTTAATGCCTCTTCTTCACCGCGCTGTAATACTTTTAATGCTTTATGTAAAGCACTTTCATGTGCCTTGTACATGAAATGTGCTTTACAGATAACCCTGCCTTGCCTTATTGTTGTTATTTATCAGTCTTGTAAGTCTGAATTTCTGCCTTAAAGAAGCTGTTTTCTTTTATTTTTTAACACTGGATGATAATAAGTGGATAAATGAGATTTTGATAACCCAATTTGTGTCTGCTTATTAAAGATTATGTAGATTTTACTGCCTGGTTTTGTGTGATTGAAGGTATCAAACCTCTGGTATAGTCAATGTGCTTGAATTTGTGTGCACTGTTGCACTAATTGAGCTGCTTTCTATAGTTTTCAGTACCAACTTCCCAGCCAGAGCTGCTTATCAGGTTGCTGCTCTCCCCAGAGTGAGTACTTTACAACAACTTTTGCTCTTTTCCTCTGATTCTGTGAAGATTTTCTCCAAACCCAAAGCTTTTATTTTGTCTCCAGGGAGGACTGGTGGAGATTGAAGCTGTTGCTGTTTTGGGCCCTCTGACTGACACTTCTTAACAACATCTTAAAAAATTTAAACACAATTGCAGAAAAGATTAAATGGTTATGTTTTTTTGTTTAGTTTTGTAGAGCAAACAATAACTGATAAAAGAGGATCTTGTAATTTATTGTGGATAATATTCTAAAGGTGAGTAGTCGATGTGCTGGCAGGTCACTGTCAGACTAGCAGCAGTCGTACTCGGAGCACTTTCTCTCCTCATTAACATTGATGAGACGTGTTTGGAGACAACGCTGCATTTTCATCTCCTCCTGCTCACATTTCACTTACAATAGCTGTTAAGTATCTAAAGCTTATTTGTTGGCTTGAATTACACCATCAGTCTTGACAGCCTCTGGCCGTACCCCTGACAGCATGGATATCCTCCTTCATGATTCATGATCAGAAATAACTAAATAAATGCTTTCAACTTTCCTAAATGATCACTTTATTAAAGTCTCACTTTTACTTGTGTGTTATGTGTTGATGGGTGAAGCAGCAGGTGGTTTAAAGTAGATTAGATGACAGAAGCATATAGGGAGTTCATGAAAGATACACTTAACGTAACCCTTGTTTCTGCACATATTTCAACGTCTTCATCAGCTCTTAATAAATTTATGAGTCAAGGATATAATGAGGTTGTATTTAGAGACTGTGCATCTGCAGGTTTGCATTTCTTCACACCAGAACATTTATTTCAGTGTTCTCCTATCTGGATCAGGTAAACACCTGCTTCGGTTTAGTTTACATAAAAACCTGTTGCTTGTTGAGCCGACACAGGACAGTAATTATTCCATCAATTTGTTCGTTAATAAGATGTATTGAGAAACATTCATAAAGTTGCTCCCGCTGGTGCTCCAGGTTCGCTCTGTGCCACTAAACATACATAATTTATCACATTTTTAAAAAGAGGGAAGCAGACGCAGCATGCATGCATGCAAAGTTCTAAATAATTTTAAATAGTGTTGTTTAGCTGAAGCACATTTTGTGTACTTAATATCATTACTAATTTCCATTTTCAGGGATTACTTTTTATTGTCCTGCGAGTCAAAATGAAAAAAATATATAATTATCCATCCAAGCACTAATTCCTTATGTCACCCATGTTTATATACGCAAGTATGCACGTGAATCAACGCATGGGAAACACAGTGATAGGTGAGTAAAACTTTATTCTGTACACTAAAAGATTAAAAGTATTTTAGACAAAGTTCATGTAAGAAATATATTACAGAGTGAAACAGAAAGGAAAAGTAAATCAAACCAAAAGTTTCCCCATAACATCCATTACATCACAAGCAATCAGTCTTTTTATACGTCCTTTACATCTTTTAAAAAAGCAAGCTGAAAGCTAAAAATCACGTCCACTAGTGGAGATATGACCTAAGAGTGTGCTACACATGCATCCTACAAGTTTATGACATTAGCATTAAAATTGGTATTGAAAAGGATTTTTTTGTAACTTTGGGAACATGTGGCAGCTACAGTACAGAGAGACGGCTTCATGTAACAGCACGTCATGTCAGTACATGGACCATCTGTTTCCTCAACCCGGTGATTAATTATTGTTTGGATATGCATGTAATCATCCATTTTTTTCCCCCATTTTCACAAAATAAAAATATACAGTTGGAAACAGTTGAAATAACAAAAAGGATCTTTTAAAGGATGTGTGAACCTGTAATGTTTGTCAGTATCATACTGTACCCTCTGTTCTTCAGGGTGTTGTATTCCTATTAATGAAATTAACCTTATTAGAAAGGTTACTATTAAATAATGTGCAAACATTTTTGATGGAACTTTCCCAAAAACTTAAAAAGTCAAATCTGTAAATACACGATCAATATTTGTTTATTCAATAAAAGAAAAAGAAGTACAATGAAACTAGCCGTGTGAACCAGGTTGCTGAGGTGGTTCATTCTTCGCCTCTGCAGTCTCGTCACTAATGAACTCTTTGCATAATTTTATTCACAGTCATGTTTGGCTTGTTTTCCTCTAAAGCAGCTACGATAAATAGTCAAGAAGTTATTGAAAGTGCCCTTCCCTATATTTTAACACACCACTACCCCAGGCTCTGACGAGTTAATGCTTTTAACACGAGTTCACAGATTTCACAGATAATTGCACCGTCATATCACATATCCCCCAAGTGTTTGTAGCACTTTTGGTGTAGGCCTACATGTGTGGCTTCAGGCACTTGATGTCCCAATAGAAAAAAAAAAACTCCTCTTCCTCAGCTGTAAAGTTTTATATACAAAATCTTGATCTTTCCTGGAAGAAAAGTTATTAAGGCACTTTGAATATTAACGAATATACAGCTTGGTGAGTGCTGATGAGACAATACTGAAAAGAAAAAAGGGGTTTGTGTTTTATTTTTCTTTTGGTTCGTCTCATTTTTCTTCCAGGTGTCATAAAATGGTACCTTTGGGCTTTGTTATTCGATGAATCTCATCTCTGTGAAAGAAAAAAAAGAAGACAATATTAAAACATGATGTGCACTTCTGCTATTTCACTATTCAGATTGTTATATCTACATATTGTTCATGCAGTTTATTTCTTTTTTTCAGTTACTCCTTACTCCATGTTCAAACATGCCAACACTGTTTACGTTCATCAGTATGAACAAAGTCCTGCTCTATGCACTTACATTTTATTAAAGTCCCCCTCCTCTAATTAAAACCAATTCATATTTGTCAAAATTGTGTATTATAAAGTCTTTGTTGTAAAAAAAAACAAAAACAAAAAAAACAATGGCTTTGAAAAAGCTTGGATATGACACCTTTTTGTCCTCATTAGTCATTAAGTGTATTGAGACTTATGAAATGCAAATTTCACCCTGCCCACACCCAGTTTTGCCAATTTAGCACATTCACCACCAGAGTTTATCGAGGGATGGGCGATAACAAAAATTTTCCTGTACAATATAATTAGTTTATGGTACTTTTTCCATCGATACCGATATCAATACTTCTTGTCCCTTAAAGGAAAATCACAATTGTACAGTGTGCATCAATACAGTTATTGCAAGGGTAATATGAAATATAAATAAAACTCAACATCAATACTTGAAAAATTAGATTAAAAAAAAATGATCTTTTTAGAATTATAAAACAATTAAACTACAGATTGATAAAAAAATTATTCAAATTTATTACATGGAAAATAAAATATGTAATCGTAATATGATGAATATAATAAAACAATGTACAGTAACCTGCATTAAACCAGTAAAATATCAAAACAAGACTTCATCATCACTAACAGCAGCAGCATCAGGACATCATGACATCTGATAAACTGCCTTGATCATGTGACACAGACACGTGGCTTCACACGTAGTTTTATTGCCAAAAACGCTCAAATGTGAAAACAAAAGGCACGTTTTTTTTATTGAGTATTATCTCAATATTTAAAAAAGCATTGAATCCGAATATTGACAGGCTGATATTGAAGTATCGACTGCAGAGTATCGATAAACCCATCCCTACTTTTAGAGCAAACCTTTATTACTTCATAGAGAAGCGAGCTGTGAGGAACGGGATCTAGTTCAGTTGTCTGAGTTATCATGTCATTTGTAAATATAGTCAAATCAGTGCACAGACTTTATGTTTAACTTATTGGGGCTGTAGTTTTGTCTGATAAAGTTGTGATTGAACTTCCAGATTTTATTCAAGGAGAGCAGAAGCCATGCAACAGGCTGCTTTTCAGGCTTGAATTATTACATTTTTCAACACTATTAAAAACCTATTTAAAAAGAAAGTATATGAGAGTGCTATGGAAGCTGACAGCGGCCATGCTTGAACTTTTTTAAATTATCTTTATCTTGAGCTAACAAATTAACCATTACTTTCAAAAACTGGTTAAAGAAAGGTTTTTCTTTGTTAAACTTCAGGAGAGCCATTGCAATGAAGTGACCAGAATAAGAGGTTTGCATTAACTTGCTATTGCAGATTCTGATCAATAGCAACAATTATCTGTTAAATTAGATACTAACAGCCCATTTTCAAGCTCATCTTGATTGTAATTTTGAGAAAACTGAGTTTAAAACCGATTATGTCATTATCTCGAGAATGGCTGATTTCTTGAGATA
>JAOXYM010000006.1:27050535-27061204 GCA_028567055.1 Leptatherina wallacei | reverse complement strand
GACCCCGCAACCCCCCCCCCCCCCCCCCCCCCCCCCCATTAACATGTATTTTCCTTTGATGTCTGATTCATGCTGTGTTATACATATACATCTTATTTGCTCCCTTTCTTTTTCTTATATTGTCTTTTTTTTATTTGCTATCATGTGGCATAAAGCAAAGAGGAGTCATACACAAGCTTCATGTTATCCAATCTGCCACCATGTGGAGTAAACCAACTCAATATGAATACGCTTCTGGTTGTTTTGCTGCGCAGGTGGTTTGAAGTGATTTAGGAGAAGCTGAAAGGTACCACAGACTGTTTCCCTATCCAGTTCTCAGGAGAGCCATTTCTTTTACCTGTTATATTCAGACTACAAGGTCTGCTGCCGTCATGAGAACAAACTGTAATCGGTGTAGGCATTGCACGCAGAATGACATGTCATTTAGAGAATTATACTGTATTTCCAAGGCTTAACAGAATCTGCTTGAATTCTGGGATTTCTAAATGCGGTTCTGAACATCCTTAAAGCGATGAGACCGGATCAGAGCTCAGTCTGCTCGATGAACACCCCCACACGCACACGGATATGTACTGTATATGGTAGCTACTGACCTGGGACCTGCTGGGGTCACGTATCCATGCTGCATTCCACACTGAGCAGCTGACCTCTGAACTCACATATGTTTGACATCTCTGTGCCAAAATCCTGACAGCTTTTTTCTTCACCCTCTATCAGCTATTGTGATAAACAAGAATGTGCAATCTCTTAAAGCAATTTATTCTAGGCTCCACAGAAGACTAAAATATCTTCAGAAACCTGTTCTTCACTGAAGTGTCAGCAGAAGATGCAATAATGTGATAAAGAACCATTCGAATATACCTTTAATCAGGAAATTCTTCTAGATTTACTTAATAAATGATGTGTATGATCAATATAGAGAAACTCTGCTCAAATTTCTGACTAGGTTAAAGCCAAGATTGTGTGCTTACTATGAAACACAAAAATGGTGTGAACTGAACAGCCTTTATGGGACTTGGTCTCTGTTTTGCACATTCCCCTCTCCTCAGTTTCTCCTGATGCAGGTGAAGGAACCACATCTGTTTTCTGACTCAAACCTTAAGTAAAAACATAACAGGTGACTGAAAAGCCAAACAAAAAGAATTATTATTTCACCTTTTTTTTTAAAGAAACTTGGTTGCATAAAATCAAACCTACAGTTTTCCCAACAAATAAAAGGCTTCAAACTGAAATCTACTCACCTTGTAGTCAAAACCAACAAATTTCCAGCTCCTGTAAACAAAGTTTCATGAGAAATCCCAACACTGACTCAAGAGAGGAGCTCCAGCGGGATGAATCTGTCAGTGTACTGGCTCCACGGTGTAAACACATATATCCCAGCCCTCTCTTTCTGCATTGCTCAGCCTCTTACTCCATCCACTGTGTTTCTGTTTACACCCCCTCTTACTCCAACTTTTGGAGACGCCTCTTGTTCTGCTTCATCTGCTGGTAAAACAGTAACTACAGTAAGCGTTCAGTTTTTTGTTACTAAGGTTTATTCCAGGTAAGTGGAACTAAACCCCAAATTTCACACGTTAAAAAGCCATTAAAACATTTTACAAGATTTAAAGGTAATGTCATAAATCAGACCATTTTGTTGCAGTTTTTAAATTGTTTGAAAGACTCTAAGGTCCTCACATCTGTCAGAGAGGTGATTATAATTTCGCAAGTTGGGGGTGTAGATGGATTTTCCACATCCCCAGCTGAGCAGCGGTTTATGGAAAAACTTGGTGAGTGGAGTCATCACGGTTTCTGACCGCACTGAGCGTACCTGCCTGCTACACAATGAACACATTTATCTCCTCTCACCTCAGTAGCCAAATAGTTTCCAGAACATCTGCCATTTGTGCTGAGAAGTCAGTCAGAGGAAGTAACATTCATTTCACATAAACAAAATGAATTGTGTGAAAGTAACATGGCTTCATCTAAAAAAAATGAGACATACAACATCTTTTTGGTGGAATTTGATTTTAATAGACAAATAAATGTCACAACTGTATTTTCCATACATCAATGGTCCTAAAGTTTCACTTTTCTTTTGTGTCCTTGCAGGACATTTTGTATCCAGGGATCAGCTTGCCAATAATTGCATCTGGTGGAACAGACTTGTGTAATGTTTGCACAGGCTGGAAAAGCTCCCATCAGCTTAATTGAAAAAGCAGAAGCGGGGTCCATATTTATTGAGCTCCAGGTTCCCTTCGAGCAACTCATTCATAGTGACTTCAAAGAACAAACTGATTCCAGATCAGTGCTGTCAAAATAGATACATAGCAGCCCGAGACGTCTCTCGTCAATCAGTAGAAACACACAATTACATTTAAAAGTCAGCAATACTCAGCCAGCACAATCCACCACTCCTGATTTTTTATTTTTTTTTTTAGAATACAAGACAATTGTGTTTGCTGTTGAATAAAACAGTAAAAAGAATGTGATATGTTTGATATACACTAGGTTGCTCTTTGATCATGTCAGAATACAGGCAGATGCATCTCTTTGGGAAACTTCCAGTCAAGGTGACACTTCATACATGAGCCTTTAAAGTGCAGCCCGATAGAGAGAAAGTTGAGAACGAAGGCAATCCAACCCTGATCATGAGCAGAGACGAGACAAATAGGTAACACAAGACGACTCCTCGCTCATGCTGACTCACTTCGTTACTGTGGCCAACAAGCTCTTCATTGTTGCGTTTGTGCATAAGATAAATATTACTGTATAAACTAGGACTCACATGATACTATTCCAGATACACAGAGAGCATAAATAGAATTAATAAAAATATATATTATCTATCAAACTTTCTAGTGCTTTCATAGTTTGTTTCACCCAGATTTAAATGCATAAAAATGCACGTCCTTTCTGGAATTATACTACGAGAGACAGAATAGATACGTACATAAAAGGGAAAAATATGAATTTATCAGTAATAACAGGAAGGAATGAGAGGTCACGGTGGCGGTGTGTGCATGTGCATATGTGTGCTTGTTTGTACATGTACATGTGCATGCTTGAGTGTAGAGTAATGTGTGTGTAGCAACAATATATCCATGAATATACTGCACGCTGGAGAGGCAGTGTGGTGCATAAATTTTGCTGGGGTCTTATTAACAGCAGGATCTAATCAGCGGGATCCTGGGAATGTCTTCATGCTGCAGCAGTGTTGTAGGCTGGAGGCGCCTGCTTGGGAGGAACACTGACATTGTCATCGTAGGGAGGAAGCAACACCTGGAGTTAAAAAAGACACAGAGGGGAAATCAAATAAATACATGCAAACATTAATGCAATATTACGGGTATGTTTTGAATAAATAAGTCACATAACCAGCCTCACTTTGATGAGCCAAACTGTTTAATTCTGCTTTGGATTTAGTGAGAATGTCATGAGAGTACAAACAGTACAGAGAGTAATATGATTTCCTAATAAACAAATAGGCTAAACTGCAGGATTTCAGCTTTATATGGTTATGTAACGTGTGGAGCAGAAGGATGGAGGACATGGGGAGGCAGCGTTATTTGTAGTGCACATCTGATAAATAAGCAGAGTGATTGGGTGGAAGCATTTTCAATTAAAACATCAGAATAAATAAGATGTTTTAAATAAATTTGCCAGATAAAGAAAGAAAAGAATGTGCAGAGCAGGTTTGCTAATACGTTAAATGATGCTAACAACACTTTTATCTAAATAATGTTGCTATATTGCTGGTATGAATGCTAAATTATGTTTTACTGTGGGTAGAATTATCTTTAGAAACACAGTACATGTTTTTTTAAGGTTAGCTTTTGATTAATGTTGGCATCAGGGGTTAGCCAGCTAGCTAAAATGTCTTATTAGCAACAATAAAAGGATATCTTGTGTTGCCTGCTGTGCAAAACTGCTCAGTAATTTCTCCTTCTTGTTGAGTAAAACAATTTACAACCTTTGATCAATTATCACATTGCAAAAAGCATTCACTAAATGTAATTGAAATACTTCAATTAACGTTTCACTGTAGTTTACAAAATTTCTTCCACTTCATGCTACTCACAATTTCTTACATATCAGAGAGAACTGATCTACTGTCATTAAAAGTCCAATACAATTATTTGTCATAAATATCCTCCCTTTTCAGATTAATTACTTTCTGTATATGTATTCATAAATAAACATACTCAGAATAATACCCAACATTATGTTATTGAACATTGTAAAAATCTAATTTCAAAATCTCATCTGAAGCCACTGACGCAAGCACAGTCCACAAAGAAGATCATCACATTTCCTTGTACTAGATAAGTTCATATTTGGAACAGCTAAAATGGTTATAAGACAGCAGACGATGATGTAACACTACTGAGATCCAAGTTTGAGTTTCATATGACCTACTACTGTCCAATGAAATTTTATTTTTCACTTTGCTGTCTGTCCCTGTTGGTAAAAAAAAAAAACATGAAAAAAGAAAACAGGTTTGCATCCCATCCCCTGAATGCTTTGAATAGTGAAAATGCCCAGTATTTGTGACACTACAATGTTTTGAGACATGTGGACAAATGTAGCTATCACACATTTTCCTGTGAATGTGAGCTGACAAACAGATTTATCTTCAAACACCCACCACTCATACAACGGAAAAGCAGGATAAAGCAGTAAGTTCTGCTTTATTTTATTAACGGCTGCCAGCAGCACAGAAATCCTAATCTGGGTTGGAAAGAAGTCTCTGCTCAGTGCTGCGCTGTGTTATTTAATATACGACAGAACCAGAGTCAAGGTCCCACAATGAGGAATTCATCTTGATTTTTAGATCATGTCTTCTAAAAGCTTCTTCTTTAGAAAATAAGAGTGAAACCATTTTCTCTGCTTGCCTCCTCTCCAGCAGAGAACCCATGTGGAGTCAGAGCCTCTCAGCTGTGACACAACACATGGCAAAAAGAAATGTGGGCTCCCTGAACGGTCCAGCTAATTTCATATACAACACCATGTGTTTGACCTGTGTGTCCAGCATTTTAAACGATGAGTCATCGAGGGCGTTCATGCATGCACACAGGCACAGTCCTGCCTCTGCGACAACAAACCTTGCTGATGCTTAAAGAAGAATGGACATGAAATAATCCATAACCTTTGTGATGAGAATTATGGCTCTTTGAAGGGAGATAGATCTTATGGCTCAGTTCATTTCTGAGAACCAATACAAGAAAAAAAACAGCCCATTGATCTGTCTTATTTTGGCTGGACCACAACATCAGCGCCAGCCCTATAAATGTAAAATACTGACTGAGCCTAAATAAATCACAGTGACTAGTGCAGGTCATTCCAGTAGCTATCAGACTGTCTGGAGATGCAGTGGTTCACATCAACACCGCATCAATCACACACCACTAATATAACTCGCAACCTGTCAGAGACATCACACAGAGACATTTGCATATCCCCAGCCGCCACAGCTCTTTCTCATTTGGGATTGTAAATGACAGTAAATAACAGTCAGGGACTGCAGCAAAGTACAGGTGCACTGAATGTGCTGCATAACAAAAATGAAAACATGATATCAAAATCTATTTCAGTAATAATAAATAAACGGCCTCTTCTTTCTGTTTGTGAAAAATGAAAATAACATTTTTAATAACAAAAGATCCAGGTGGTTACTGCATGGGGTAAATAGATACAGCTGGTCATATCTGCCAGCAACAAGCTTCCTTTCATTTCAGCAGACAGCTCCACAATCTGCTTCTGTATCTGTGCCCCGCCAGACAAGCTCAGCGACAGCACCCGAAGGGAGAGGAGCTTAGCAAGAGTCATCCCCCATGTCAAACTCATAAAGAGAAATGGCTCTAATTTCCCTCTGTGACGCATTTCAAGGCTTACTTATTGCTCCTCTAAAGCCAAATAAGCAATTGTCTGTGTGGGTGTGAATGACTTTCCTGTATGTCCAGGAATTTCCCTCATATGGATTGCTTTATTGCACTTTTGACCCAACCACTGTATTACTAATGTATCACCATGAAAGCTGCTAACCACAAACCCGCCTGCGCTCTGTGGGTTGCTCTTATTGAACGTGCCTGGCTTTAACTGAAAAAGCATACCTGCAGAGGTGAAGCTGATGCAAAGATGCAAAGGGCCGGCTTCCTGTTTTTTCTGCCTCTTTATTTTACACATGAGCTGGAAAGAGGCCTCTCATTATTCTCTTTACAGCTCAGGTGTTTTAATCATCAGGGGCCTGCAGACAGACTTCTCTGCTGATTTAAAGCCCAAACCACACAATGTATTAAGATGGGACGTTGTTTCAAATGGTGAAGAATGTCGCACTCGGAGGAGTCTCTAAGCTGCAGACTGGGAGGACATGTTCGTCAAAATACCTGTGAAACCGAGCATGCTGCAAGGTCTAATATCAGTCCTAATGGAGCCGGCTACTGACAGTTCCTTATGTCTTTGTGCTGATAGCAAAAGCAGGCCATTAGTGTTTCTACAGCCTCATTTCTCTTCTTCTTTCTGTCAGAGTATAAGCACTTCTAATTGGTGTGTGGGAAGCAGTGGTCAGAGGGCCAAGCCTGGGCAACAGGACACCAACAAGAGGCCCAGAAACACGCAGACAGAGCTCACTTACTGTATCAGCCACTAGTCTCAGTCACCACTCTAATGGTTTTGCCAGCATGGAGCCTCATCTCTCCATCCGAGTCTTTTCATCCATCCATGCTACTGTAGCCTCTGTAAAACTGCCTGCTTACAACAGCCCGGCTTTATATTTCCTTCCTCCCTTCAAACATGATGACTTTACAGTTGCCAGACTGGCCTGAGCAGAGGAAACCTACGCAGACGATAAAAGCGTGACTAGGGGTCTGGACTGAATAAGGAAATCATTTTTCCACAGTTGTGAGCTGTTTTGTTGACCTTGGAAGACGACGAAAGAAGCAAAACCAACATCAGACATAGATTTATGTTGGCTCCTGAGATGATGATGTAGAAATTAAAGGTTGTTAAAAGGGTCATGAATAAGGCTGCAATATATGTGTACAATTTAAATGATGCACCTTTTTTTGTGCTTGTTGTATATCTGTTGTGGAAATCTGCCTCTTAATGTTAAAGCTAATAAAAGTATTTATACAGCTGCATGCTGCACATGAGGAATGCCAGCAGTCTTGGTGTTGAAGCAAAAACACTGACACAGACATCTGTAACAGCTGATTAGAAAAAAATGTTTGCAGAAAATACCCTTTTTTTTAAATGCAACTTCCCAAAAACTAGGGATGGAAGCAGTCTAGAGCCAGATTCTCTCATGTTCGGTACGAACAATTACTTTGGCAATAGTCTTTTTTACAGTCAACAAATTCCTTGGAAAGACCAAAACCAACAACATGTTGATGCTCCTACCATGTGTTGTCTGGGTAGCTGCACTCTGTTATGTTGCATCTTATTCCTCTGTGATTTAATGCCTCACTGTTCTCCAAAAACATTGAAAAACAAATACAGTAAGTGATCCTCACTGTGGGGCAGGACCATCGCCATGAACACCCACACTGTCATTTATTTTGGCTCAATCCTGCATATGTAGAACAAATGCATATCAACACACAGATAAAACCCAGCAAATCCCACATTTATTCCTATTTGCAGAAAGATTTCTAAAAGCTGCAGCATGCTGCCAGACATTGCTTTGGCTTTTATTTAATTGATTTTCTTTCATTAAGAATTAGTGGAGTTGGGGCAAAGGGGCCACAAAGAGCAAGTTGCTGGGAATTAGTTGAAAACAGCTGATAACAATCTAATCCTTTACACTGTAATTCAAAATTAACTCCTCAAGATAAAGTTTGAAAACATTATTTTGGGAAATCATTCCTGCTCTTAAAAAACACTAACTGGTGTTGTATTTTATATCACTGGAAAGCCTAAATAGTCACCTTTACTTTACGGTGTATTTTGTAAGTAGAGATGCACGATGTTGTCAGCACGATATCGGCATCAGCAACATCATCCAAGTCTATTTTACGTAGGATACGATGCACAAATCTTACTTGTTTTGTTTAAACAATTGTCACAGTGGAGCGGAATGAAAGAAGGCATCGTGAAATAGTCAAATAAAGAGAAATAGGAGAAGAACAAACAATCATACATGATGTAAGAAAACAAAATAATAATTAACACAGATGTAAACATTCTAAAATATATATAAAAAGCCGCCCTTCTCCTTTGTGTCCTGCAGTCAGGGCAGAGGAGCCGTCGTCTGGACCACTCAAAGGCTGAATGGAGTGAATGTGAGGGGTCTTTGATTATTTTAGCTGCTAACCTGAGAGTTTGGTAGTCAGAGAAGTGTGATAAAGTTCTGACAGGCAGTGCAGGATCACACATTTGTAGAATGAACAACAAAGCTAAATCTGAACTAAAACATCCTGTAATTTTCTCTTTGGTTTATATTCACTCTGGCTGGTATATGTCAGTCACAGATGTATGATTGGTTCCCAGTTGATGAGACAGACATATCAAAATGAGATTCTGGAGCCAGTGGGGTGATCCCATATCTCCAGAATCTGGGACCTAACTCCATCTTCCAGGATGACAAGCTGTCCCACACAGGATCATCCCAGAGTACCCCCAGAATTTGGAAGTGGAGAGGACGGGGTGGCCTGCCATGACTCCAGAGCTCAGCTTGAGTGTGCTGTAAGTGCTAGAGTGACCCACACAACTACGCAGGTTGTAAAGGAATAAGATGCCATTCCACAGCTAAATGTGACCAGTATGACGAGGAAGTACCAAGCTGTTGTAGCTGTGTATGGATCTTCCATCACACTGAAGTCCCATGATAGTGTAAAATGAATAAAGTGTAAAAATGGCCAATATCTGTTGTTTTCTCTTCGTTACTGTGGGAGAATGCAATTATCCAACCCACCCACAAACTCAGAACAAGAGTGAATACCAGCAGGAGAATTTCGCTTCACTGTGTCGCTCATTCCACAGAATAATCCTTGATAATCCTTACAAGTTACACCTCGTTGTCAAGGAGACTAATCAGGCTTTCTAACTATGTATAATACAACACCAATTAGTGTTAATAAAAGGTAGAAACAATAATGCTGCCAAACTTCTTTTGAAGAGTTTATAATGTTATTTTTGCTAAAAACATGAATTTGAGTTGACTTACCGTGGTGTCATTGGTCGTAACATAGAGCAGGATTTCCGAACCACCTCTGCCGGTCACGTATCTGTAGCAGTTCCACACGCATGCTATTAGATATGCCTAGGAACAGATTAAAGAAAGAACAAAAACTAAATTAGAGTCATGAACTGCTTAACATCAATAATACTCTAGAGGTAGAAAATAAACGAGTTGACCAATTTGGCCCTGGACTTAAATCTCAACTACTGTGAAATTTGTTGTATGTTTCATGTCTTCCAATTTCATCAACACATTTTATGAAGTTTTAACTATAAAATGAATAATCGTACTTTGAACTAATCTTGCTGTCGGACTAAACTAAGATGGAAGACGTGATTAAGAATGTGTAAATGCTAAACATTAGTATGTTAGCATGTCATCTGGGAGATCATGGCTTTTTGCTCTGATCATTACTGTGCCAATAGTTAGCATATCTCAAAGCTGGAAGATGACTGTAAACCTTTGTTTTAGTACCTGATTTTAGTATCAGGTTTTTAAGCAGCATTTCCTACATTTCCTCATCATTAATGCAAACCTATGAGCCAAGGTGTTCCAAAATATAATTAGGCCATCTTGCCCCTGGGGAGGCTGTGGTGTAAGTAGATTTTCTGCACACAGACAGACACAGATGGCATCATGGTTACGTGAACAGCATGCCTCGCAGTGCATGAAAGACTCTAATGTAAATATGTTATTCCAAGAAACTTTCATTCACGTTGAAATTCAGGGTCCATTTTCAAGTTTTGAGTAAGAGTTACACATCATTTCTTCCCAGTAAAGAACTGTTCCTGTTGTTCTCTGCAATCCAGTAATCACCTGGCTCACAGCAGGCAGCTTGCTACTGGATGGGATGCCTCTGCCAAACACAACACCATCTGCTGCATCCATTCATCTGCTAGAGCAGTGGTTCCTATACTGGGGTCCCTAGACACCCCAAGGGAGTCACCCTTAAGGGCACAGGGGGTCCCCGAGGCCAGTGTTTAGAGCCAGTGTGATTTACATTAAGGCCACATCCATACAGAGGCGAATTTAGGTATATTCACTTAGGTTTTTTTTTTTATAATTTGGGTGTTTGATTCACATAGAACCAGTGTTTTAGGAACCCAAACAGACTAACTTTGAACTATTTCATTAGGATGAAATGTCTGAGAAATGCTACAGTGCAGATGATTCATCGTTAATGTGAAAAAAAAGTAAGGCTTTATATTGGTAATGACTTTTATTTTGGTTTTATCAAAGGAAGCCAGAATGCATCATTTTTTGGGAGAAGCAGGTAATGAAAGCATAAAACCAAAAATAACACAGGGCAGGCAGGGGTCCACGGTTTTTTGGTAGCTGCTTGAAGGGGGGCGTCAGGGAAAACAGGTTGGGAATCACTGTGCTAAAAGATCCAAAGCCAGTCTGAGCTCGCTAACTTTCTTACTATCATAACCAAATAGGTAGGTAGGTAGGTAGGTAGGTAGGTAGGTAGGTAGGTAGGTAGGTAGGTAGGTAGGTAGGTAGGTAGGTAGG
>JAOXYM010000006.1:27035396-27050342 GCA_028567055.1 Leptatherina wallacei | reverse complement strand
GATAGATAGATAGATAGATAGATAGATAGATAGATAGATAGATAGATAGATAGATAGATAGATAGATAGATAACTTTGGGGTCTACATCCTTCTGAATAGGTGAAAACAAATCTTGAGTTGAAAGCATATTTTTAGTCACCACAAAGTCACATCTGAACATAGTGTTACATAAAAAAAGGGCCAGTCTGTTTCCCATATTACATAATATTGCTACAGATGTCTGGAAACTTGTGGTGCAAATATGAGCCCAGGCGGCCGGCAAAAGAATTATAATTGCTCATAAACATATTCGAAAAAATATATTAAGATAAGTAGAAAGAAATGTTACCTTGAAGCCAAGAATACAACCAATGAAGAGCAACACGATGAGCACCAGGCAGATATTACTGAGAGCGGCGACCTCCTCTTTGTAGGGGAAATTGTCAGGCTGCGCAGGAGCCAGAAAAACATCAGTCAATACACAGCAGGGATGTCATGTGAGGTTAAAAGAGAAACACTCATTAGTCAGTAAAGAAAAGCATATTGACCCATATTGACATGTGAAATGGAAAATTGTTAAATGGTGCTGACTTCACTTTCTTACCAGTTGCTGCAGGTAATCCTGTATGGTGTTTGGGTAAACCACGATGCTAACAGCCACCAGGGTGTTGAGAGCAAAGTCAAATATTTGGTAGCAGAAAAAGGGGATGATCCAGGCAGCACGCAGCTGAAATAAACAGATTCATTTCAGGTATTTAAAACAGGCTGCTTGTTGTAAGAGTATAATATCAAACTGGATTCTCTGAATAATGGTGTGGAAATAAATCAAAGTTTGGAAACCATTAATGCGATGGAAAATAACATTTGAGTGCAAGTAAGAAGTATTTTGTTTACCTTGTAAGCACCATATGTTGCCATCCCACATATAAGTATCATCAGCAGAGAGATCGCTGAGGCAATGCACATATCTGGAGAAGTAAAAGAAAAAAAAGGGTAGAGTCAGAAATCCAAAATCCAGCTTTCACTGTTTAATTTAGGTCAGTTCATTTGAGGCACATTCAATTAAAAATTACATTTCTGAAAATGTTTACAGAGGAGTGTCATGCTGACATGCTGCATCTGCTGGCCAGATAAAGACTTAACCTCCACATTTGTAGGTCGCTCTATGTCAGCATGACAGAGAACAACCAATAATTGTGTTACATAAGGACCGGATGGGGCAGAATCAAAACAGATGTGGCTTTACTGGGATACCTCAGTGAGAGAAAAAATATATCTATCCTGTGATAGTATTTCCATCATAAACTGACTGCAAAAATATTTTTGCCGCTCTGAGTCTCACAGCATGAATCATATGAGGAAAGGAGAGTAGTGTTGAGACTTAATTAAAATACCAAAGAGAAAATGCAAAAAAATAAAAAACTGCAAAAGAAAGATGGATACTTCTTAACGTACAATTATTTGGGGGGAAAAGTGAAGAAAGAAGCTTTAAAAACAAAAATATTCATACTTGTGTGGACATGGTTTGTTAGCAATCTTTCTCATGTTTAGCAGAAAACACTGGCATTTGTTTGAAGTTGTGCTTGTTTCCTCTAAGTCTGGTTTTCTCCTTAATATTCTTATAGCTCTGGTTTGGGCTTCCACCAATTAATCAGGTAAATATCAGGCTCCATCATGTTCACCATAGGTTTTAAATTCTATCACTATGTAGTGTGTTGTGTTGAGAGTAGGGATGCACTGATTGCAGTTTTCTGGCCTGACCTGCTGATTCCGATTTTAGCCAAATACGATTAGTTTTTTTCAATAACTGACAGCATTCAGCTTCAATGTTCCAATGTTATTTAATTGAAAAACAATAACAATACTCGTGAAAGCATACAAACTATGAGGTAGTATTCTCAAATATAAATGAAAATGCTGGCCAATGAGGTATGTTGTATTGAATGTTTTGTTTGCGTCCTACCACGACTTATTTCAGCCTTGCATGAATTGCCAATTGATCTTTGCTCTTTTTCTTGTACTGCATAAAATCTGCCGATTTCACATAAGGGTCGGCCGATCACCGATCCCCCAATATTAAGGAAATCGAGGCCAATCCATCGGCCGGTTGATTAATCGGTGCACCCCTAGTTCAGAGATTAGCCAAACTTTGTCTAAAAACTGTCTCAGTAATCAAAATGTTCATATCATGTTTGATGTGATGCAAAAATAAACATTTATTAAAATTATTTCCTAGCAAATGCAGGAGTTTATCTTTAATCTTTTTTTGGTTTGTGTGTTGGTGGGGGTGTGTGTGGGGGGGGGGGGTTCTGGTTATTCATTGCTTTCGCTAGCTAAACTATGCTAAGCTAGGTGCTAATCAATCAACACCAGTTAACTACCAAAGTAAAAATATTCTTCAGCATAAACATTTAAACATTCATCCCAAAACTATAATTTTTAAAAGTTCAGTAAGAACAGTTTCTGGGAAAATCCCCGAATCTAATTACGGGTTCTTTTTTTTTTAAACTGGCTAAACAATTTAACATTACAGAAAAAACAACAGTTTACTGGCGTATAACAATACATCCATCTACATCAGTATCCATGCAATAATCAATGAGCCGATAACTGTGATGCAACTTTAAAATACTAATCAAGCTTTAAGACAGAAATAATTTCAAAGATGTTTTTAAAAAATTTTCATATTCATTTTATCTTAATTTTTCATCTTTTTTATCTGAAGTCTTTATTAGTCCCTCAACAAAATATAAAAATGAATAAATACTTGCATGTACAGTTTGATATGTCAGAATTATTGTAGTGCAAAAGGCATCTATCAGAGGGCAGAAGACAAGTATCAGATTGTTTTTGAGAGAAGTTTGAGTGATGCAATAGGTCTCAGAAATGTATGTATCAAATATGATATCAACAGCATCGTAGGGTTAATTTGATGAGGAAAATACTGATATCTAAAGGTGTGTAACGATGGTGAAGTCAGAATGTACTACCCTGGTTATTATAACCAAGTGCTGGAAATATTTGGTTGAAGACTAAACAGGATCAGGATTTACTCTATATCCTGCTTCAAATTCTTTACATTATGCAAATATTTTGAAGCTCAATATACAGAAAGTGATACAGTCTGTTTTTCCTATTTGGTTGTTCTCTTCAGGAGCCGCCACAGCGAATCATTTGCTTCCATCTAACCCTATCTTCTCCATCTTCTCTAACTAATTTCATGCCCTCTTTCACTACATAGACGGATCTCCTCTTTGGTCTCCTTCCTGCCTCTCAACATCTTCTACGGATAAATATTCACGATCTCTCTTCTCAACATATCCAAGCAGACTTAGCCAGACCTCTCTGACTTTGTTTCCAAAGCATCAAACATGTGCTGTCCCTCTGATGTACTCATTCCTGATCCTATCCATTCTTGTCTCTCCCGAAGAAAACCTCGACGTTTTCACAACCCGTCGCATTTCTAGGCTTGTTTTTCATTTAAATGTCTGATTGAGCACAGGAAGGAAATCATATCTTTATTTTTTACAAACTTTTTGTGATTTGATATGAATAGAAGTGATTGTGTTAAATCAGCATGTGATGTCGTCTCATATTGATTGTTGCCTCCTGAATCAAATCTAATCCATACCCGTATTGTACCATATTGTGGTCAAATTCATGATTTACATCCCTACTGCTTACTGCCTCATAGGGTGATTATTTCTGACCAGCTTTATGCTAAATAGCCAACAAAGATTGGAGCCAGTGCAACCATAATAAAGCTTATGAAAATACTTTAGGAGGTCTATTACTGTATGGATTATAAGAGAATATCTCAAACCAATATGAAGTAACATCTAAAGCATTTTTACCATTGCTTGTCTGTCAGATCTGAATACTAACATCTGCTGAGCTAAATTAACCATGTCAGTGTACCTTTTACCATGTGTGCCTCTAATGAAGGGGTGGCACTGCACCAGCTGGCTCAACTTGCATTAATGGCTCACCCTAATCTTCTAGAACAGGGACAATGTAGTCGTTCCCATTCAGAGACTCCCAGCACCATGTGCCAGACTGTTAAGGTGTGCTCCTGCGCTGCTAAGACGGCTTTTCAGATGCAGACAGATGGGCATTAAGCTTTGTGAAGTTGATTTTTAGAAGGACTGACTTTTATCTCGACAAAGGTTGAAACCCCTTAGTGAAGTGATAAATCGTCCAATGAGTCCGATGGAAACCCTGTAGAGCCTACATTCCCATAAGCATGAGTTGAAACCATCTGTGGCTTCAGGCAGAGCAGAAACCAGCACCACAGGTTTATTTGAGAAAATATAAATCAGCTAATAGGAAAATTCTCGAAGAGCTTCAACATAGCTCTGCAAGACTACTTATGGGACATGCATTGTAAAGCACTGGGTTTCTAGGCTACTTACTGGCATCGTCCATGACATCCAGGTCATTAGCTAGCTCTGCGCTGGTCAGGTGGTACTGCTCAGGATCACTGAGCGCTGTCAGTAGGATGAGTAACACCACGGCATTGATGAGCTTAGGGACAGAGGACATATGGGCAAATAAAGTCAACAATATGGACAGCGGGACCGATGGTAAGCAGAGCATAATGGTGGATCAAACATGACACAAAAAGCTCTAAAAGTAACTGAGATGCATCAGATTGATTTATCAATAATCAATGCATGTGTGTGTATTTTAAGCTGTGATTTGAAAACAAATGATAATAATTAAAGCTTTTCCTGGAAATTAATGTTGATATCTCTACATCTACAGTAAAGCTCTGCCTGAGTGTTTGTTTTGTTCTGGCCAGTGTTCATTATGCAGATGAGTCATACATCCTCATTGATGAGGTGAATGTAATGGAAAATTCTGTACAGTCAATAGGCAACCTGACACAAACCCAGCTACCTGAAGAGGCCCGCTGCTAATTTATTCATCGGGAGCAGAGACAGGATTTTTCCACATGCATTCTTTGCTCTAATTAACCCTGTCCTGCTGCATGTAACTGAACTGTATATCTGTTCATTTTTAGTAAAAAAATTAACAGCGCCTAACAGTACATAAATCCTCCAATCCATCACTTATAATTTGATTAAATACTTTAGATTAATTATTCATAAGAAAAAATAATGTGACTGATGATAAACTAACCTAAACCCAAATATTATCTTATAAGTCCATTCTAATCATAGCACCATAAAGCTGACAAACAGGTCTAATCTGTTGGAAAAGATCAAACAAATTAATTTAATCTTCCTATAAGAGTAATAATTTAATTAATAAAAAATAACTGACAACCCTTTAAAATCCCACAGACAGACATTATGCATCCTGTGATGAGGTCATGCTACCCTGGTGGTGTTGTTTCTAGATGTCTACATGGATGTCGTGAGTGACAGACAGGACACATAGGCGGTGCTCACCATGTACCAGACCCCCAGGATGATGGTTCCTGTGCGGACATGGCAGCAGAGGCAGCAGCTCGTGGAGTACCAGCGGTCCCACGGGGAGATCATCATCTTGTCTGTGAGCATTTAGGCTATAAAGGAGAAAGACCCTTTGCTGTCCGAGCAATGTCCGCTGAGCGTCGACTCTCACCGAGTAATGAACACAAATGCACTGCCTCCGACAGCACCGTTGTTTACTTATAACCTGGGCAGATTAAACGAAGCGGCGCGTCAGGGCAAATAAGACTTCCGGTTTCAAAATAAAACATCGATTATGAAGCTGAAGTACTTTCTGAATTACTCAAAAGGTGTGGGGTTTTTTTGGGGGGGGGGGGTACCACAAAGATACTATTTGGCTTTTATATCCTATCGAGCAAAACTGTTGCCTTTCATTGCCCATTAAAATTTTACTAAACCCCAAATGGGATTACTGAATTATTTAGTCTAACAATGGCCTAAAACTAGTCCCCTATTTCCAAGTGATGTAGGCTACAAAGTCAATCTTTACATTAGATATAGTGAATTTTTAACATTTTCCTTTTTCAATCATTACATTTTGATGGTAGTGACTTGTGCTAAAACAGTTCCAGGGTAATGTTTACTATTGTGTAGCACAGGGGTCTACACAACATGTGGCTCTTCAACCCTTCTGCTTTGGTTCTTGAAGAAAATAAGTGTGCAATTCTGCATGGAGGGATTCACTGCCAACAATGCTGGTTTATCTGTTTGCTTGAATTGTGCTGAGAAATTAGCAAAATAAAAAATAAAAAAATAGCATTGAAAAGTGAGCTGCTAATAAACACTCAACAGGTAAGATTTGAATAAAGTGGGAGAAAGAATCTGGGACCATCATCACAGAAGAAGACTGGTTGAATATGTGCTCTGTGCAGTCAACTTCCACAAGTTCTGGTCCCTGGAGAGACTTTTGCTGGCGGAACATGGTTAGATATT
This sequence comes from Leptatherina wallacei, assembly GCA_028567055.1. Classification (NCBI taxonomy): domain Eukaryota; kingdom Metazoa; phylum Chordata; class Actinopteri; order Atheriniformes; family Atherinidae; genus Leptatherina; species Leptatherina wallacei. Next base: position 27,043,973 of record JAOXYM010000006.1, on the reverse strand, counting down.
TTATAACTAATGGAAATATGTGCAGTCAGGGGGGACAGTTAGAGGTCTAAGCTGGAGGAACTGTGGAGAACAACTAACAAACCATCTTCATATATTTTGGAGCTGCCCAGCTATTCAGTCATACTGGCAAGTGATTAAGTGGGTAGTCCAAGATATTTTTGGTAACGGAATTTCCTGCTCTTTTACTACAATCTATCTTGGCAACATTGCACCCAATTTACCGGTGCAAGACAAATATCTTCTAAAATTATTACCAGCAGCCAGTAAGAAAGCTTTAACTCAGAAGTGGTTGCAGGCCACACCTCCAACAGAGACTGCCTGGATAGATATTGTGACCAATATCCAAAACATGGAAATAATGACCTTTTCCTTAAATCTGCAAATGGATAAGTATCTGCAATACTGGAAAAAATAGATTGTTTGTGACCACAAGAGACATTGACTGAGCCATTTTTGGTGGAATGGGCTTGTTTCTCCATGGATGTGATGTTTGACTGTGTAGGTGACCAACTGTTTGTTCTGTGTTATCTTTCTTTTGCTTTGTATGTTGTCTATGTTCCTAAAAAGCAATAAAATAGTAACACTTTTGTGTGTTTTAAGTAATTTTAAAGAGTTAAATAAGTTTTGCATAGAGATCTCTAACTCCGGTCCTAGTTGTCAAGTTCTACACAATGGAGTAGGGAAAAATCTTAAACTTACAGTACAGTGGCCCCTGAGGTCTGAGATTTGAGGTTCCTGATTTTGCGGCTTTAACCATGTTCATTAAGTGGGATAAGTGGTAAAAATGGCTCTATTATTTGTAAACATTGCAGACCCATGGTATAGCATCACCTCTACCTTTAACAACTGTAAACTTCTGTGAAGTGAGGACACCAGTTGCTGGAGTTTTAGGAGAGGAATGTTGTCCCATTCTGGTCTAATGCGGGATTTTAGCTGCTCAACAGTCCTGGACCTTCGTTCCTGGAATTTTGCTTTTATGATGCTCCAAATGTTTTTATTGGTGAAAGGTCTGGATTGCAGGCAGGCCAGTTCAGCAGCCAGACTCTTCTCCTGTGAAGCCATGCTGTTGTGATGGATGCAGTATGTGGTTCAGCATCGTCTTGCTAAAATCTGCAAGGTCTTCCCTGAAAGAGTCTGGATGGTATCAGATGTTGCTCTAAACCTCCATGGACATTTCAGCATTGATGGAGCTTCACAGATGTGGAAGCTGCCCATAACATACGTATTAATGTAACCCATAACCATCAGAGATGCAGGCTTTTCAACTATCTGCTGGATGGTCCCTCTCCTCTTTAGTCTGCAGGACACAGCGTCCTTGGTTTTCAAAATTAATTAAAATGACCACAGACCAGTTTTTCACTTAACCTCAGACCATTTTAAATGAGCTTTGGTCTTGAGCAGGGGTAGGCAAGTTCGGTTGGATGTTTCCCTGCTTCAACATACCTGATTCAACCATTTATACCATGAATGAGTCACTGGGCAAAACTTGATATGCTGTTGGAGCCATTTAATTGAAATTAGCTGGGAAACTGAAGCCTGCAGCACTGCAGCTCTCTGGGACAAAACTTGCCTACCCCTGGTCTAGAGAATATGATGGCATTTCTGGATCTACATATGACTTCTTATTAACACGATAGAGCTTTAATCTGGATTTGTGGATTTCATGGTGATCTGTGTTCACACAGTGATTTCTGGAGGCGTTTCTGAGCCCATGCAGTGATTTCCAGTAGATAATCCTGTGTGGTTTTAATGCAGTGCCACCTGAGGGCCTACAGATCACCAGCATCCAGTTTTGACTTTCAGCCTTGTCCCCAGCGCACAGAGATTCTTCCTCATACTTTGTATCTTCTGATTTAGAATTTTGTCCCAGCTTATCTCTCAGACTTGCTTCATTTTTACTCCCCCTCACGTTCTCGGAGGTCAGCTGACCAGTTGCTTTTGGTTGTTCCAAGGACGAGATTGAAGCTCAGAGGGGATCAGGCCTTTTCAATCGCAGCACCAAAACTGTGGACCAACCTACCTCCACATGTTAGGCCGGCTTCGTCACTGTCTTCTCTTAAATCTCATTTAAACACTAGTTTATTCTCCTTGGCGCTCAACACGTGAGTTGGTTGTACGTGTATTAGTGTGAAATGTGCCAATGTTTTATGTCTGTTTTATATTCATCATGTACAGCACTTTGGTCAACCATTGTTTTTAAATGTGCCTTATAAATACATTTTGATTGATTAGTCACTTTAGATAGACACTTCAAGTTCTTTGTATATTACATTGAGGAACATTTTTCTTAAATTTTTTTCCAAACTTTTTGTATCAGATTAGCAAACCTGTCCATCTTTACATCTGAGAGCATCTGCCCCTCTGAAATTCTCCTTTTACACTCAGCCATGTTACTAACCTGTTGCCAATTAACTTAGTTAGCTGTCAAATGCTCCTCCAGTTTTTTATGTGTGCCAATTACTTTTGCTGCCCTTGTTCCAACTTTTTAGATGTGTTGCTGCCATCAAATTCGAGATGAGCTCATTTTCCACAAAAGGGTAAAATGTTTCAGTTTCAACATCTGATATCTTGTTTATGTTCTACTGGGAATAAAATATGGGTTGATGAAATTTGGAAATCATTGAATTGTCTTTATTTACATTTTACACAACGTACAGACTTTTAGACTTGGGGTCAAATTGATTTTTCAAAAGAGGTGGTAAATATGTGCCGTTGCCTTTTGCTTCAGAGCTTCTTCAGCACTTGTCCATTTTGGTTACTTTTAAATATAATATACAAATAAATTTGATTTGAAATACATTTTATGAAGAAAATCAGTAGAACATGGGATATACTTTTTTTTGGGTGCAATCAAATCATTTCTTTTTTAAAAAAGGCACAAAGATGTCACGTAATGGTTATGATTAAAAGGCACGGTTGAAATTAAAGCAAGTCTTGTCTGTATAATAAAATTCAGCCATCAGGTAGAATAACTCCTCTAGTCAACCGGTCGCTTTTATTTTGAAGGGTTAATCTCAGTACTTCTGGTGAACTGCAGCTTAAATTGTGCTAACTTGAAAAGACTGCAAGGTCGTATTTACTGTCCTGTTGAGAAAACACCAGTGCCTGAGATCAGATGGGCTTAAATCCGATGATGTAATCTGTATTTTCCAGAAAGTTTGAGACCTAAATAGTTTAATCTGGAATTTACATGTCAACTCTTTAAATAGTAACATGACAACATCTTGTCCATGAGAGGAACAGAGTTACTTTGAGGTATTTAAACTTCTTCCTCCCACATGTTCCATTTTAAATTGATTCTCTTAATGTTTAAACAGGAATTCAGAGCTTAAACTGAACAACTCCTGAAAATTGGTCAGACAGACATTATGTTTCAGTAACAGCACATAAATCAGTGTTCACCTTCCAATTGGTGAAATTGTGGTAAATAAGACATCCTAATAGAAAAACTGGCCTTTATTTAGTCTTTTTACATATGGCTTTAGCTTTTCTTTTATTACAAACAAGTTTTACAAAAGATTTTGAAGACTTGAATCAGCCAGTGGTGGAAAAGCACTAAGGGGTTCAAGACAATGCGATGGTTGGTTTGCTATCGGAGACTCCCATGTAGCTGCAGCCATGAAGCCGTCGGAGAGCGCAAAGACAGCAGAAGAGCACAATTTGTAGATTCACTGCGGTACAACATCAGACAAGGGACAAACCAGATGGACAGAGTTGATGAAATGTTCAGTCACAGAAAAGAATGCAAAAATACAAAGCGGACATGATTCCCTTTTCTGTGCCCATCTATGTTGATTTACATCACAACGGTCTACACCCTGTTGAGCCCAAACCATTAGCCTGAAAATAGCATTTGATCTTTTAGCCAGCCCGCCCTCCCTCCCCTCAACCCCTGGCAGGTCACACTTTGCCACAGCAGCTCACAAATGTCAGCGCAAATAAAAAAAAAAAAAAAAGACTGCAAAGCAAAAGGGCCAGTTCGTTCATTATGGCCCAGTGTTGTGTGACCTTACGCATGTTAACTGTTTTCAATCTCTATACAGTAAACAACATTCCTTCGCCACCACAACAGTAAATTTCTAAACATGATCAGTATTTTCTACATGTTTAAGGACTACAATACAGATCCTTCGGTTATTTGATTCAGTGGAATTAAAGACAGAATCAGACAATTGAATGAAAATCATTAACACCGCATTACATTAGATTGCACTGCATCTAGTTTCAGTTTTCAGGTTATCCACCACACACACCATGTGTATAAAATTCATTTCATTTTCAAGACAGGTTTTAAGGTAAAGTTTATCATCCGAGACCTTAGCTCAAAGTCCTCGTCACAAAAGGTGTTGCATAAACAGGATATGAAGTCTTTTGCATACAGAGGTGTGCAGAGTGGACTGTCTCATGTCTCTCTCCTCGCCTTCTTCTTCTTTGCTGCTTTGGGCGCTTGGCTCTCCTCAGCTTTTTCTGTGGAGAAGAACAAAAAGGTAGAAGGAAGTTGGTCTTAACATGCAACTCAAGTTTTAAGTGCTTTCAAAGACATTGTCTCAAACCTGCCAAACATTGGGAGTATTTTTAAACTATGACACGCACACAAAAACCAGCTGAACGTGACTTGAGGGTGTGAACCAGCAGGCTTTCAGAACTCAAAATGCATATTTGATAATACTAAATAGTGCACAAAATTGTGGCAAACATCACCATTTTCTCTGATTGTATGTCTACAGGATACAGCAACACACACACCGTTTTCCCAAAGAGCAATCAAAACAACTCATTAAAACAGATTTGGACCCATTAATAGAAGACACTGTGCTGCTGTGTTATGTGTGTTTTTGTACTTCGGGAAAACACAGACAGCTGGCTTATTTCTCTTCTTCCCCCTTAGTTCACTTGTTCCATTTAACACAACCAGCGTATCAAATCTTCTTTTACCAATTCCTCCATTTCTTATGTTTGACAATCTAATGCAGGGATGTCCAGTTCTGGTTCCAGAGCCACTGTCCTGCAGGATTTTAATGTTTCCTGCTTCAATACACCGGATTCAAATTAAAAAGAAACAAGAGCCCATGTATGAAGCTCTGCAGAATTACTCATTCATTTGAGTCAGGTGTGTTGGAGCACAGACATATTGAAAACCTGCAGGATTGGAGGACCGGGGTTGGACAATCCTGCACTACATGCTGCTGTTATTAATAAATGAGTGAACTCAGAACAAAGGCTCATCATTTGATAATTGGAGGTATTTCTGAGTCGTATTCCGGCTTAAAATGGATCCATTATTTGTAGGTTTCATTAACGTCAGCACGTCATTTGAGATCTGAACACTAAGAATATTTCGAGCGAATCCACTCAGTAAAATCGTCTTCATCCACTTCATCAGGACATTTCACAAATTGGACTTTTTCCCGTTTTTTGTCTCAGCATTTCAGTCATTTATGGAAAATGAGTCCGTGATGAAGTTTGAAGATGTGACTTCACAGCTGAGTGCAGCTGTCGCATGATGTTTCATTTAAACCTCATTTACCTCGTCTTTGTTGAACTCTTTATGGGAAAAGTTTAATATATGAGGAGTTTTTGCCCAAACACCCAGTTACTCCGTCCTCACTGCGCTGCTTCCTCTTCATTATACACATGAGTGCGGGGAGCATAAAGCAACACAGATCCTTTTTTTTCTTACTTTAAAAAGACCAGACTGTCGCACAAGAAAGAGACAGGAAGTACGTATGAAGTAAGTGGATTTGTAAAACCATGGATGCTGCAGATTTGAAACTTAGATCTGGTGCCATGTAACATGTAAATGAATCACTCTGATTTGCAAATGGCAACGTCTTAAATCGCAATTTCAATTTAAAAACGATAAACCTTTCAGCCCTACATGGAGCTGAATTAACCTGAATCAGGTGTGTTAGAGTTGGAAATCATTGACAACACGTAGGCAGTGGGTACTGAGGACCAGGATTGAGAAACACTGCTCTAGGGCCACTGTCCTGCAGGTTTTAGAGGTTTCCCTGCTAAAACACACCCGAGTCAAATGAATCGGTCACTGTGAAGAACACGACAAGCTGTTGGATCCATTTAATTTGAAACAGGTGTGTTGGAGCAGGGAAGCGTCTAAAACCTGCAGGACAGTGGCCTTCGAGGACCACACTGACATCCATGAACTACATTAACCAGTTACCTCACAAGCTAATCATTCTCCAAGCTGAAGCTCTGCATTCACAACCATCTAGATAAGTTTAAATCAGTAGCTGCGACTGAGTTAAGCTACATTTATATATAAAGTTGTTACTTTAAGTCATAAGTTCCACAGTCAGAATTCTTCATGAAGAGATCAGCAGAAGATCGCTTCATATTTAGAGCCATAGCGTCCGAGAGGCCACATCAGGAATGGCTGAGAACATCTGTCCAGTGTATTTTTGGTGTGTGTGCTTCTTACATTCAGCATATTTTGTCAGCTGACTCAACATGTGGAATCAGCACCATCAGTGAGAGCTTATGACCATTTATTCCAATGCATGGTGGCTGAAGCCCATGTCAGCTACTACCAGGTGAGAGGCAGGGTACACCCTGGCCATGTCACCAGTCCATCACAGGGCCAACAAAGGGAAACACTCCTAAGGAGAATTTAGAAACACCAATTAACCTAACACCTATGTTTTCTGACAGTGGGAGGAAGGTGGAGCTCCCACAGGGTTGCACAGTTTGTTCATGTTAAGAAGAAAGAGAGCAATGACAATGTTTATTTATAAGAACAAATTATAGGAGTATTTAATTCTACCCTTCTGGAACAGTGAAGGATAAATGACTGACTTCCTGAAACTTAAAGAGGCAGCAGTGTAATTCTAACACATACTGTTTATCTCTTATAAGCCGACCTTAACATAACAGCAAAATGACCAAAAGGCAGAATGAGCATCTTTATTTCTCCCTGGCTTGACAACTCACGTTGTATAAATCTGTTTGTGTTTCATAGAAGGCCTGCCTCTTGAATTTTGTTGTGCAGCATCTGGTTAAATAATTAAACAAATGAAACTAGATTCTTAATTTCCATCTGAGAGCTCGCTATCAGTAATGTTCTTACTTTGCTGTGTAGGAGCAGGAAGGTTGTTCTGCTTGGCAGTGGGTTCTCCATCAGCTGACTTCTGTGGCACTTGTGTGGCGGCGGGTTTCTGGGATATGACTTCCTTCACTGGTCGATCCCCTCTCACCTGTTGAAAGACAATTAAAAGAAACAGTTTTGATTTCTTTAGTCGAGAAAGAGCAAAACAATTCAGCTGCACAACTAAACGTAATGTACCAGAGGGCAATATACATGGTTCCATTATTGATCTACACCAGTTCTTTAACTTTTTTCAAATAATTTTTCAGCCAAGCGAAGCCAAGGGGTGACAATTTACATTTCAGTTCAGGGGGCACATTTGATCTCCAGTGAGCCGGACCAGTCAAATAACAGCATAATAAAAACTCCACATTTCCCCTTTGGTTTTACTAGTATCGCCATCGGCTGATATATTGCGCCGGTATTTGCGTTTTCTACCAATATCGGCCAATATATTAGGCTTATATTTGCAGGGTTTTTTTTTTTTTTTTACTAATATCGGCATAGGCAGATTCAACAGGTGCGTTCCCATATCTTTTTTTTGGCATGATTTATAGCCAGACATCCGCATGCAGCTCTGTGTTGTTGGAGTATGACCCCTCCCTCCCAGCAGAAGCATGCCCCCTCCTCCCACAGCAGAGTAGTGGGACGCCTACAGCATCAGCTTCAACACTGAACATCTGCCTCAATGATTCCAACTGGTTGATTCCCATTTTCATTTCATTCCAAATTATTTCCAAAAAGAAAAACTGTCCAGGGGCCATATTGTTCTGTTTTTAATTAAATGTTTAACTTTAACATACAAACATTAAGCTGTTACATGCTACGTAATGTTACTTGTTCTAAGTTAAATAAATGTTTCTTTAAAAAAAAATAAAAAATAAATATCATAACATTTATCATCATTCTGTCATTTTTTTTATGTAAATTAAGGCAGCAACAGTGCATCTGCCCCAGATATCAGCTCCAGAAGATTGGCATCCTATAGTGGCTAAGGCTGTTAAAAAAAACAAGAAACAAAAACGGTATCAGCCCAAAAAAATCATATCGGTAGATCCTACAAAGAAGTACAAGTACATTATCAAGATGTATTCAAAAAGGATAGTTCCTTAAATTTCAACATTAGAAACATGAAATTTATGGAGAAATAAAAAGTGCAGTTTCAACAATATTTTCACTGTTACAAATTCACATTATTTTTCTACATGTCTAAATCTTATTTAATATTTTTAGTAAATATATTCTATATTTAGGCCCGAGCACTGAAGGCGGTGCGAAGGCCTATTGAAATGCAAGCGTTTATTCTTCCGTATTCTTCTTCTTCTCAACAATGAATTGCCTTTTAGGCGGCTTTCCCATCCCCGAAAACTCACCAAATTTTGTGTACCCCCCCAGACAAATCTGAAAAATTTCGTATTTTTTGGGTCCCGAGACCGTTTGAACAAAATTGTGCGAGAGCGCCACCTATTGAAAAG
>JAOXYM010000006.1:27011212-27028072 GCA_028567055.1 Leptatherina wallacei | reverse complement strand
GTGAGAGCAGCAGGTGAAACCAGTGAAGCTGATTAAGGGTGTGGCTGAGCAGCAGAGCAGGAGAGGGGCAGTGCAGATTGTGACAATTGTATTATGAAAAGCCTTTGACACTGAAATTTGTAGTAAACTTTTTTCTTTGAAAGCAGATTTTTTTCTTCTAATGCAAAAAATGGCACAACCATCTTTTAATATAGACATTTCTGTGTCCTACACAGTTTTACAAAGATAACTTCCAAGATCTAAGTGGTGATCCAGGTCACCCACAAAATGTAGTCACTTGTTCCTGATACCATTTCTGAGATTTTCTGAAAATTTAATCAAAATCTGTCCATAACTTTTTGAGTTAGGTTGCTAACAGACAAACCAACACTGCCATATGTAAAAGGGAAATGAACGCTCGTTAGAGGGGCCCCCAGACACCCTAGAATCGCCTCTGGTTACCGCAGCCCTAAATACAAAGCTGCTAGGTTAAGGAACAATTTCTTTCCCACCGCCATCCATCTTTTAAACAGCAGACTGTACATGTGGGATACACACACTCTGCTACTCAGACTACCTCTGAAAATGGTACAACTTGTGCAATAACTGCTTTCTATTTTCTTGTTTGACACGTATTTCATGACGCGTGTTTTTTAATTGTGTGTTTGTATTGCTCACCCTGGATCATTTCATTCTACAGTACATCTCTGATGTAATTTGCCTGAATGACAGTAAAAGCGATCTGAATCTGAATGTTTGCTAGGCAATATGCCAACAATAGCAAGAGTCATATTCTGTATCACCCCTCCTGTCTTACTGAGAACTTATTCTACTCAGTCTCTCATATTGCAGGCGTGGCACTGTTCTGATGCATGGCACACAGAGAGCTATTATTTTCTTCTCCCCCTTGTTAATACATTAAATACAGCAATTTAGTTTTTATAAAAGGTCAAATCTTCTTCTAGTTAAGTCTTTAAAAAAATTCAATTAAATTTTTTTTTAAAAAAAGGTATCAAATGCACCAACAGTAGGTCATATAATAATCTCTACCTTATTCATCATTCATTTAGAGCTCAGTTAGAACATTGTTTCATATACTAATTTCACTTATGTATAATTATGACAGATCATTTGATATTATTAGTTTTTCTAGGTTGGTGGCGAGTGATCTGTGGGAAAGGGCTAAAATTTCAATATAAAGTTGGACTGTTTTTACAGCGAGGTCCATGACATCATGGAGTCAAATAACCAGCAGCATACTTTCATTCCTATGATAGTAACTTACCTGTGTTGTCCCTTAATGAAGCCTAAAGCGCTACCTTCACTCAGTCTGTTGACATAAGCTCAAATGGTGTGTTAGCTCAAAGAAATGAGGAAGCGGCTGCTTCTCCTCGCTTCATTTTCTTTCTTTTTAAGCAGCCTGATTTCCCTTTTTTTGGGGAAATCTCTTTTCCTGTCTCCCAATCACTTTATTCAGCCAGGATGAAATTGGTTATGACAGTAATTTAAAAAAGCAAACACACACAAAAACAGACATTTCCTCTCTTTGAAGACCCTTCCCTGCAGCGGGCCTTGTATAAACTGGAAAGCACATTTATTTTTACCATTGCATTCAGTCTCAAGCATCTACATTCTGTAGGTACCCAACAAAACTCAGATGGTATTTACAATGCAGTTACTTTCCAGCTTATTAACGCTCATCAAACTTTCCCGTTAAGATTCATAAGTCCAGGATAAACTTCCTCACAAATGCAGCATAAAAAGTTCGTACATTTCTACTTTCCTCATGTTTTCCAGTTAACTGTGAAGCAGTTGCACAAACCAGAGATTAAATGCCTGATGGATGTGTACCAAAATTATTTGGAAATCTAAGTTATGCAATGGTCATTTTAAAGAGACACAAGCCATATTAAGTGTGGATTCAAACTGGGGGAAATATAAATGGATTTCCATCAACTGGAGCAAAATTGTCTCATGTACATTGGATCTTTTCAATCTTTCCATTACTTTTAAAAATAAAATCACAGACGACTTATTTGCATCCAAGTTTATTTTAAATTCCCTACTCCCCCTGTACAAGAAAAAAAGGACTTTCCACAAAGGCAGCAGTGAACTGTCAGTGATAGTACTGTTCTAGGGAAGGAAAAAAAACTTAATCACAGTGTGTCTTTTTCTCCTTTTAAATATTTCTACTGCCGTCGTCTTTGGCTAGGTTTTCGTCTGACAGCTTTCTGTCAAACCCAATTCCTGGGAAGCAAAGGTTTAAGCCAATAGAGCAGAGCTGTGGGCTTTACATTTTACAGTGCCAATGCAGGAATGTTCTGGACCATATACTTCTTCATTAACACAAAAGAAACAAAAACAATAAAAACTGAAATAAAAATAAGCCGTTTGTGTTCACAACACAAACAAATATTACCACATGGGGAGATAGCGACAGTATGTCGAATTTCATAAAATTGTTTGGACGAAAAATAAATCTACAAAAATGGAGCTAGGTAAATATTACACAACAGTAAACATGTTCTTTTTTTTGTTTTCCTTTGTTTTTTTTTTAAACTCTTTTGTTTTTTGAACCTCTACACAAAACCAAAATTTTTGGTCTTAATGGCTAGCAGGAGTTTTTGTTTGAGTATCTGTTTTGAAGAGTAGAGTGGCACGTAAAGACGTGAGATGCAGGTATTGGCTGTGGGGAGGTGCTGGTCGTCTGGAGGCCTGATGGTGATGGAGGGCATCGGCTGGAAGCCCTCTTCGCTGGCTGGCAGAGAGGGGCTGGAGGTCCAGAAGTACACCTGAGGAGCAGGTAAGGGAGTTGCAACATTAGTTGTGTTGGATTTTAAGATAACGATTGATACGTTCAAGTAATGGTTTATTTGAGGGCTGAGGAACAATAAAAGCTTAATACCTGCTTCTTTTTCCCCTCAAAACAAAAATTATTCATTTGCACAACTTTGTCTGTTGCTCATCTAGATTTCTTGTATTTTAAGAACAGCAATTATTGATATGGTGAAGTGATGAAAAGATGACAGACTAAGTGTTTGCTTTAGGAAAAGCTGTGAGAACAGACTTACCAGGTCTTGCCTTTCAGTCATGCTCATCTTTTCAACGATGGACCAAAACCACCGTTTAAACTGGAGGAGTTTGTCTGCGTTTTCACCTGTTGGACAACAAGTTTCTCCTCAGCACATTTCAGCAAAAAATAGTTTTTCTTTTATGTTGTAGTAAGCAGGATTGACTGAAACAGAGTAACACACCAGATTCATCGTTGAATGATGTGAAGCTGATCAGCATCTGGACGTTGACTTCTCCACAGCCGTTAACCAGCAGCCTGAAATCCTCAGCCGTCAAGTCCTCTAGTGCGTTTTTAGGAAGTACGTCCAGCAAACCTTTCCTCATCGCCTTCGAAATCACAAAATTTAATGAACACGGGCAACAAAACACCTGACGGTTTCATAAAGAGAAAAAGAGAGAAAATTCTGTTTCTTACATGGAGAGGTTGCTCGGCCACCACCAGCATTCTGTGCTCTGCATACTTCCTCACGTACTCGTACACGTTGAGGGGAGTTACTGGCATGTTGACCCCACCAGAAAGAAGCTCCACCTGAACAAAGGTTAAAGCATCAACAATCAGAAAAAAAGTCTTCAGACTGTTCAGCTGTGTTGTCAGCAGTGCTTTGCTACGAATTTCGCTCGTTCGGCAGCTCATGAAGAAGCAAGTTATTCCTTTCTGCTATTTTTGCATCGTAAGGATGTTTCTTGCTAGTGTGTTTTTAAAGATGTTTTAATAGCCAGAAAACCTTTAGTGTAGATTAATTAGATTTTGATTAAATCCGATTCAATATCGATTAATTTACAGATTTTTATGACACCAATTCTTCTTGAATATTACTTCTCAGATCACTTTCTATAAAAAAGTGAGCCCATAACGATCAAAATCAGATATCTGGGAGTAATCAGATTACTGTAATAATCTGACCTAACGCGTCTTCGTACACTTCTGAAATACAATATTCAAAAGATCGTCGTCTACATTTACCAGTCCATTCTCGTATTTATTTCGGAAGCAACCTTGTTTTCTTCAATTTCTTGTTTATTGTATCAAGAACTAACTCCTGTGTGCATCATGTGACTGAAACACAGAAAACATCGAATGCGTAGAAGCCGTTTAGGGCAGAACAAAGCCATCATAGCTATTGATGTAAAACGTCAGTGATTTAGGTTATCATCAAGATCTCCATGGAAAATGGCTAGATATCAGCTCTTAAACGCTGATTAACTATTTTTGTTGTCATCATGTTTGTCCAAATAAATGTACCTTTAGCTTTGCCAGGCATTTAAAATGAAGACTGAGAAAACAAGGGTGGTCTAATAATTATTTCTGTGACTGCATGTGCGAACACGCCCCTTCCTGTCGTTTTCAAAACATCCGGGGTTTGTTGAACATGGCGGAGCCCGCAGTCTTAGCGTTAGCTGCTAATGTGAGAGGTAATGAGATGCTAAATAGTTTACAGGTGAATGTAATCCAGTGGTTAGAAAAAAAAAATCTGAATTTGGCATTATCTCAGTGAAAGAAGCCGATTTTGGACAGAAGCGACACAAGTGTGTATATATGCTAATATCTAGCTAGATGCTAGCACAAGCTAAACCTGACAAAGGTGACATTTGTTATCCAGTTTTGATGGGATGTTGCCAATTTACTTGACTAAACATTTGCAGCCTCGCGCTCCAGCTGGAGCATTTATGTTCATCTGGGCTTTATTTGTGGACTAGCTAACCTTTTATTAAAAAGCTGTCCATGTATTCAGTCGATTTAAAACAAAAACACATTACCCATTTTCTCACACGACCTTTAAGTCCCAACTGAGTAATTTATATCAGTTGTCAGTGTGAAAGCAAGTTTACTTCACTTTTGTTTTATATAAGTTTATTTTCATTGATGACTATACTATTTAAATGTGTAAATTTGCACATTTTGATCCACTGATAAGAAATAAACTTTGACTGGACTACACTTGGTAACACAATGACACCTGAGGCAGTTACCTGTCCAGCTCCTTCCTCTTTGCAGAGGTCAATAGCGAAGGCGAGATCCATGGCAGCAAATACGGCTTCTGCTTCACCAGCCTGTGAATGGCGGATCAGCTGCCGCAGGCTTTCATACATGACTGGGTCAAAGAATGCAAAGTCATGCCAGTTCACCTACAGGAGCAAAAATCATATGGGTTTTTAATCGGTATGATTCTGGAGGGCTAACCTTTGTGCAGCAGGTTTTAAATATAGCTGCAAATTTACAGCAGAAAACAGTTTCTCTCACCTTCCTACCGAGCAGCACTTTGATGACGTGTCTATTCAATGTGATTGGGCAGAGTTCGTTCTGCAGCAGGCATAACCCCAGTATTCTGTGCAGAAATATAACAACCAGCTCTTTGTTCATGGCAAATTAAAACATAAATAAATTTGTTTTATGAGTCTTCGTCAGCTCATTACCTGCCAATGTTACGGAAGCAGTTGAGTCTGGCCTCTGTGTTTTTGCCAGGCCGAGGAGAGTAAAATCCTCGTTTGCCTGGTTGGTAGAAGAGAGGAGCGTTGTCATCCCCATCATCTGGGTCGTCCAGCTCCATGTCAACCACGCTGCGTGTTGAACCATGACGTTTACGGTTCTCTTGCTGCTGCAATCATTAAAAGGAAAAGGCAGGGGAAGACTGTAAAATAGTTCAAATTCCTGCTGCTTTAAGCTTCAAAGTCACTTTTAAAAAAAGATTTCAGTATGCCAAACAACCAATCATTTGGATATTGCTAAAACAGAAGATGAAAATAATCACTAAAGAGGAAACATCTTTACCTGTGCTTTTTCTGGAGCCTCAGGGAGACCCAGATCCAGTATGCTGTCAGCACCATTTTCCCTTAGGAAGATTCGCAGAATTTAAAGTTTAAAGTCATAAAAATGTCCACATAAAAGCTGTTCTAGTTTCATTTGAAAGAGTCTCTGTTGCTGTATTTGTGCCTTTATGTGCAACCCAAGATGTCAATTTACCTTCCATGTGCAATGAGAAGCTCCATGGCCTCTTCTACTCGGGCTCGGAGGGAATCCTCGCTAGCCAGGAGCAGCAGCAACTGAGCAGGAGACAGCTCCAGTAACATGCCTGTGATTTTACTGGCAAACGCCTGAGGAGACAAACGCATTGCTCAAACTTAGCAGGGGGAAAGAAATGAACGACATACAAACAAAACAAAGCAAAGTTTTCAATCAATACAGTCAAAATACTTTAAAAAGTCATACTGGTATAAATCGAGGGTAGATCATCAGTACATGTGGAAATAATGTGGCATACAGATAGAGACATGGGTGGTTTCCAAAATCTTAAGAAATGTTGCATTTTTCTTCCTTTAATTTTAAATATAACCTTTTCTGATTATCCAGGGTTTTAACAACCGCTGGTGGTTTTATTACCGGCTGCATCGCATGAACCCGTGGGTATAGCCTTTCCCCAAGGGCTTGTCTGTGTGCAGGCAGAGGATCGGGCTCATCACTGGGGTTTCCTTCTGATGAAGGCCTGAAAGGCCTGGTATCTATAGACAGCTGCCTCCGTGAATCTCTGTAACAGATTTATTTAATAACAAAACATTTTTTTATCCGTGACAGAGCACAAATCTTCCCTTTTAAACAATGAGAGGAAGAATAGGAGTGAAGTTTACCTGTCTCGGTCTCTCCGAGATCCTGCTCGAAGCCCTCCACTTCTCCTCTCTCTTTCCCGGTCTCTGTTCCTCAGACGCTGCATTAGATCTGAACAAACAAAGCAAAAGCAAAACAAGTTTCCTTTCGAGTATTCTGTTTCCTAAAGATACTTTTACAGTAATAGTACGGTTACAACAGTTTCATCATCACTCAAGTACCACTTGAATGTAACAATAAAATATGCAGTAGTTTCTATGTATTGTCATACTTGAATTGTAATCGTGATGACACGTACTGCTGGCCTGCATGCCCTTGCTGACACTCTGAACACAGTCCAAGTTGGGCAGCTTATCGTTGGAGAGGAGGGCCAGTGCGATGGCCGTGTAGAAGCTGCGGGCCACGCCGCTGCCCTCTCCAGGCTCATCTTTGAAAGTGACCTTCACCCGGTGTACAGCCATGGGTGTGGTTGTGCACCGCCTGCCAAAATGCGCATTTAACTGGCGCATGGTCTGCTGTATTAACTGGTCTCGATCACGGTCCACTTCCAGGGCCAGATCCCGGGACTGCAGGTTCCTTAGCTTCTCCATCTCCCGTCGAAACTTGGATTCTTTTACTTCAAAGCCTCCCAGCTCTGTGAGAATCTAGAAAAAACAAGATAGCTCAATTGTTTACGATGCCTTACCCAAACTTCTTCCTTATTCGCTTCCATGGGACGAGGAAGGATTTCAACATTAACCCATCAGAGGAGCATTAATGTTAGTCTGATTAAGTTGTGGCATTTTTGTAGGATATGTAGATGTCGTTATGCTGCATACAGATATACAACACAGATATGAAATGATAGGTGCTTCTTATACTCCATAATTTTAATGAAAAGTAAGATTTACCGATCCAGGTTCGGCTCCTACATCCTCCATGAAGACGCGACCAAAGAGCTCCAGCGACAGACGCCAGCGGCCTAGCAGCATATCATGTGAGATCATCATCCCCATAAAACTGCAGTGGGGCCTAGACAGACACAAGACAACCAGCATTTGGTTTGTTAAACTAACTTTAAGCCATTTTTAGAAAATACAAGCTATAATAGAATACAAAAACAAATTACAGCCTGTTCAGAGAGTGCTGTGTTTTCATCAGGCAAAGGATCAACTTATTCACTAAATATTTAACAAATTTGAAGACAATTTAACTTCAGTCACATGACTGACTGGTGCCTACCTAAATGATGGGAGAGGAGGACCGTCGCTCTCGGTGAGGCCGATCTCGGCGAGCAGGCTGCTCTTCAGCTGGGCCGCGAGGTCATGAGGTGAAGGGCCTGGTTTCGAAGCCTCCATCTCCTGGTCTCCCAGCGACTGGTTCTCAGTGATCCCCTGGCCCGTTTCCATACTCATGACGTTTTTCAGGTTGGCTGAGTAAGACATCTTCGTGGGCAGGATCTGTTTTAGGTTCGCAAGGTTCAGAGATTTTCTTTAGTAATGTCACAACAATGGCAGTGTGATGATGATAGATGAAAATGGGACACTGAACACAGATTATGTCCTGGTATCTACACTTGAATGACTGTATACACACAAAAAAAGACTATCCATCGTGTTTGTCAGGTGAAAATGGGTGGTATACCTGAGAGGGGGAGGGTAGAGAGGAGCCCATGTTTACCTCCAGGCAGTTCCTGTCCATGCTTGCCTCAGCCAGGCCTTTGGTTGTCATGTAAGACGAAGAGTACAAGCCCTGAGACGGGCGCCCAAACAGATCCTCCTTTCTGGCGTTTGGCTGGTAGAGAAGAAGCAAAATAATGTTGAGACTTTTGGTCAATAATATAACAATGTCATTTAAATAGTTATAGACATACTTAATAAGTGCTGGGAACAGAAAACGGATTGATTTATTCTGATGTCAAACTTTTGCTGAACAGAATGATCAAAACTCTTTCAGACAAAGGAACTGATAGATGTTGGATTTTATACCAGATAGTTTGTCATTTGAGTTCATCCCCATCCCTGACTGACTTGCCTGAAGAACAGGAACAAGAACATGGCTGATGACTGGATTTACTGCATTTTAGAAATTCTGTCTGGTTGTCGGGGAATTCCTCGGTCTAATTTATCACATGGCTGCTGTCAGAAGACTTCATTCAGAACGCAGTGAGCCTGTATTTATTCTACTGTATAGTTTACACGCTATGAAAAAAAACAGTTACATAGAGTGCACATTCGTTCATTTATGCATCTATTTGTCAATTTACAACCAGCGTAATGTTACACCTTCATTACTTTGTCGACATTGACGTCCTGATTTAGTGTACGCTCGCAGTACAAGCTGCAGACTTGTTACTGAATCAACTAGGATGCATGCCTCAGAGAAAAACAGCTGAAATTCAGACCTGCAGGAGATGAGGCTGGTCCGCCAGTGGAATGGCCTCTGCCAGAGGAACATCGAAGGGGTTGGGAGGGATGCAGCCCAGGAAGGTCATAGAGTCTGAACGGCGGAAGAAGGGGTGGTTCTGACCAGTCTCTGCTGGAACTGGGTCCTCATCTTTGTCCTGCAGTGTTGAACCTGAAGTGAAAGAAAAACAAACCTATTCTTAACCAACATATGAAAATGCCTGAGTATATATTACATGTTAGAGCAGGATATTCATCTCAAGTAGATCATCAATTCTTAGCTGACTGCCTTACTTTGATTGGTGTCCTCATCATTCTCATGCTCTGAATCCTCATTGTCCAAACCAAGTTCCAAAATCTCTCGATTCCTAAAAGTTAATAAAGATGTTGTTAAAAAGTCTCGTATTTATTCAAAAAGCTGTCTAATTCAATGATTAATCAAGAATGGCTTATTTAGTTTACAACCAATACACAGTGCACAATTATGCTGCGCACTTTTCCCCGTTTACCTCTTTCTATCCATCTGTGGTGTGTCCAGGGTAGTCTGCTGGTTCATAGCCTTTATCCAATAGATAAGTGCCTGGAAAACGTAAGCCACATGTTTCAGCGAGCACACATCCAGGACAGGAAGGACATCAGAATGCTCATCATTGTGAGAGCGCATGAGAGACAGGGCGTAGTTCAGGAAGTCACCCCGTGCAGACATCATGCCTTGACGAGCAGTCAGCAGTGTGGCCGCTCTCCTGAAATAAACACAAAGCAGTTGAGTGTATGGAGCAAACGAAACATTTTCCCAATCCCTCAGAAGAGGCTACATTGTGGAAAAGGGAATGAGCCTAAACGGTGCTAAGAAGAAATAGAAGAATTCTACCTGCGGCCTTCCAGAGTACGAAGGCTGGCCTCCTCTCGAGCGGTCATGCGCTCCCTGCGTGCTGAATGCTGAGAGGCGTGGAGTGGGTGACTGGGGTGACCGGGGTCTCCAGCAGATGACAAGGCTGAGCCATATCGCAACTGAGCCTCAGTGGAGTCCATAATGGACACCATCCAGTTCCAGGTGGGGATGAGCTTTTCTTCCACACAGTTCTGGTTCACACATCAAATAGGACACGAGTCATAATCCGCTCAGACTTTAATGTAAAACATAATGAAAGTACAATATAATTTGATCATGTGTTTCATTGGACTTTATGATGTTTAAGGATTAAGTATTCCTCAGGTGTGTTATAAAACATTACCCTTAACTTGTTTTGTTTTTTTCCACATTATTGGTCTTTTCATAACTGTATTGGCCTAAGAAGACCTAGAAGCTTTATAAAGGTTTTTGAAATAAACTAAACTTAAAAAAAATGGGAAGAAAAAAAAACACACTAACAGAGTTCAAAACATCCTAAAGCATCTCTTTGTGTAGCAGTGGAACCTGTTCTTTATGTTACCTGCAAGTTGACTGCATCTTGGTAGGAGAGCTTCACAGCAGCAGGATACTGGGAGTAGACGAGATGGTTATACTTTGGAATGAGACTCATGAGGTCTGAAATCTGCCTGATGACAATGCTGTAGGCACGAGCAAGGCTGCTGGCGGACGTCAGGTAGCTGCTGGAGCTGCTGGCCTCCAGAGCCGCTGCTGCCGCCGCAGCACTAGAGCTGATAGCACTGGAGCGGCGCAGGTTGGTAGGATCAATATATATCAAGCCTGTAGAGCTTGCTGTATGAAGGACAAAGATCGTAACAGGTTAAGTTTATGGTCTTTACTTTTCAATCTGAAAACAGAAATGTTTTTACAGAATAAAGTTGGTTTACTGACCAGCTGTTGTTGAGGAGCTGGAGGGGGCACTTCCACTCGCCCTTTGGCTGGGGGTATTTCTAACAGCCCACTGCATGGAGCGAGGAGCCTGGGCTGCACTGTTGGCATGTGAGGAGCTAGTTGTCCTTTCCAGTGGCTCATCTAAAAGAAATGTCTCTTGGTCAACATCATCGCTCTGACTGCTGCTGCTGTCTGAGTCACTCGAGTCGTTGGACTGGGAGTCGTCCTCTGAAAAAAAGGCAGGAACGCTGCTGGCACCTTTAGCCGGGATGAGAAGGGATAAAGAAAAAAAAAAAGACAAGACGAGTTTAATAAGTTTACTTTTACCTCCCTGTTATTTGGCTTTCAAACCGGATTCATACAGGCAGTAATGCGGGTTAGTGAATCACACCACTACAAGGAAAAACAACTGTTATATGACAGTGAACACTATGAGGCATCAAGTCAAAACATCAGCTGTATTCTCTGCTGATCACTTGTAAGTACCATGAAGGTTTTTTTTTTCTCTAAATTTCTCTAAAAAGAAAAAAACAGCAACGCTTCTCTTGACACAACATATTGAAACAAAAGTTTTTTTAGTAGGATATACCCATTTTACATAACCAAGGAGAGGGGAAAACAAACAAAACAAATAACAACAATGTCACTTTCTGGAAAAAGTACAAGTTGATTAGTTTGTTATTTGGGTGAAGAACCAACAAGACTAAACTTGTGGTGAGGGACAGAGTTAGTTAAAAATGAGACACAGTAACAGTGAAATGTGAAACGGGGACGAACTGTAGGAACTCTCTGAAAGGAAACTGTGTATGCACTTTGCAAATTCACTCTTGCCCTGACATCTGTGTATGCATTGAAGTAAAGAGGAGCTCATACCAAAAATAGGAAATGCCAAGGACACCCTACTGCCTGCAAATGAAATACATTGGGTATTCAGCCAGAGACCATTTTGTCTGCTGTATCATTAGCTCTCCCAATACAAATCCCCACATCCCAAAAGGTTGCCCATTAAGCACTATAAAAAAGAGCCAACTGAGACTGTAACTCACGGAAAAAAACACACCAAAGTGCATCTATGTAATTTCTTTTTAATAAGCTGTTAGAGTTACAAAAACTGGAAAAACTTCAGTTGAAGATTATATTTCCCTAAAAATAAGCTTGAAATGAGCAAAGCTAAGAAGCTGAAGGGACTGTTTCTAAAGTAAGGGGTTTAAAAGTATATCTTATATTAGCTCTACAGTGACTGATGGAAAGCAGCTTTTGACCAACCCGCTTCAGAGCCAGCAGTCGCTGCTGTGACGACGCTCCTGCGGCCACTCGCGTTATCCTGATTGCTGTGATTACTTTCACTGTCACTCTCCGTTTCAGCTGCTGCCAGCAAGTCCAACTCCATGTCACTTCCTGAAAGCAGAGACAAAAGAAAAACACCATGACGTCTCATGAGTAGCTGAAGAAATCTTTTCTGAGGCACTTTTACAAAAAGCAGATTTCATCTCACCATCCTCATCGTGCTCATCATGCTGCCCCTCTGCTTCAGCATTTTCCTCCCCTTGCTCCTCCTGGTCATCATGATGGTCTTCTTCCCCTGCGACCCCCTCTACAACTTCAACCTGAGAAACAAATGACATGATCAGATCCCAGCTAAGAAAACCTTGAAACAAGACCAAGTAAACCCAACCACAAACTAAGAGCAAGAGGGAAAAACTGTTTGAAATGCACACTAGTCACATCTTAAAGCTGAATCCAGTTGGATCCAAAGTTAATTTTGGTATTAAAGATTTAATAAGTAGGGGTCCTACCTCTTCCACATCAGCTGATACTATGTCATCCTGTTCCTCATCTCTTCCTCTGACAGGCTGAGACTGGCTGCTACGCCGAGGTTGGGGGTTCCTGATGATGTAAGAGGCTGCCGTTTGGTTGGAGCTGGAAAACAGATAACAAGGCCAGAGTCATTACAGCAAGTTAAAGAAAAATATAATATTTTTTACCTTTCAGTTTCTTCTTTCCAACAAAACTTTTCTAAATAATTAAATGGTTTTAAAAAAAACTTAGCCACTTCTTTCAATTCACTCATCCACACAAGGCTGCTACAAAGTTTCCTCTAGCTATGTGTGCACATCCACTAATGCAACATAAAAACAGCAGCTTTTTTTTTTTTTTTAGATTCCAGAGATTATTTAACCTCAACCAACCTGCTGGACTGGTCAGGTGAGGGTCTGGGAGGCAGGGGTTCTACAGAGAAAAGCTCCTCACTGCCCTGGACTGCATCAATGCTGGTGCTGGCCAAAGTAAAAGGAGCTGTAGGTCTTGCGATACCCATTCGCACTGGAACAATCAATGACTCTGCCACATTACAAAGCTCTTCCACAGCGTAGGGGAGCAGAGCCTGGAAAACACGCCGACATTTCCCAATGGGCTGAGGGATGAAGTTGCTAAGTGAAAAGAATTGACAAGACAGAATTAGTACCTCTATCAGCAGGAAAAATCATGTTAAACTGGTTTCTAATAGTTAATCACATTGTGTATGGATGTGTTCTTATTGGAGTTGTTCCAATAGCTAGTTCCTAGTAGTTTCAGACCTTTTATCTTTTTATTAATTCAAGTAAATCTGCACATATATATCTCAGTAGTATTCTAGTTTAATTGTAGAAATGGGTTTCAGAACGATCTCTTTTCTCCTTTAGCATAGAATACACTGGTGCATCTCTTACAAAAGGAAATGGTACCAGGCCACAATCACATTATAACCACAATATTCAATATGACTCTACTCATGCAGATGTACCATTTGGGTTTTATGTAGATAAATGATTGGACAGGAAAATGTGTGCAAAGATGCATTGTCAACATGATAACAATACACATACTTGATTTTTGAGGAGTGTGGAGTATGACTACACCTATGAATTTATTATAATCTGTAATTTGTGCTCTTACTTCTTCTTCTTGGATGAAGCCATCTCCACGCTGAGGATAACAAACACTCTGGCTACAGAGCGCAGGAACCTCCTTGTGACGTTAACTGCCTCTTCTCTCCGGCCAGGGGTATACTTGTTTTGCAGCTCCTTTACCAGAGTACCCAGTAAAGTGTCTATGAACTAATACAGAAGGAACAAATAATCAGCTTCAGTCGAGGACCATCATTGGAGTACAATTCAAAAACTTAAGGAAAAAAATTTTAACTGAGAAAAATGCATCAAGAGGGGAAAAAACGTTTCTTTTTATTATTCCGAGAGAGCAGGGCTGCATTTACAGTGTATGCAGAGAAGGAAAGAAATAAACATCAGGACTTACGGTAATGTCAGGAGCACACTTGACAATGAGGCAGTGTGTGAAACAGTCGAGGCGAATGGTGCCACTCTGCTGATTCAAGTAGACCTGCTCTTCTGGCAGGAGGTGGGCAATTCTGCTGCTGGCACTAAGTCTAGATAATACAGAAAAATACACAAGTCTGAATACTAGCCGTTACGCATAGACTTGTATAACAGTGTAAGGCTGCAGCTATAGATTATTTTTTAATGGGGTAATCTAACGATTATTTTGACGATTAATCAAGTAATCTGATGAAGAAATCTGATATTTGCTGTCATTTACATTTAACATATTAAGCTTATTCTAAGAGCTACATTAACACAGAAAATGATAATGTCTACATAAAAAAATTCCTTTACAAGACATTTTTTATTGCAGTAACATTGAAAATACAAAATGATGCCTCTGATAGCAGCCTCTTAAGAGAATATTCCTTTTCTTATAGATAAAATAAAATGCATCAGGTGCCACTAGGAACTTATCCAGTAAAAGTAGTGCATTTAAGTTCAAAATTACACTCTGTTTTTCAAAAACACTTGTCCATATGTCTGCTGTCAGAGTGTTTTCAGTCTCTTTCAGGGTGGATTTTAGTTTATCTTTGATCTCCTAATACTTTTTCTCCACCATTTTAGTGAAGTAAATTCTGTAAGGCAGCTGATATTTTGAATTGAAGGTGGAGGTAAGTCTACTGGAATCCTTCATCTTCCACCATTGACAGTGGGAGCATCTCAGAGGAGCATGTTTAAAATGCTGTCTGTAAACATAGCTGCTTGCTCTGGTGAACATGTTAGAGCCTTTCATTCATTATAAGACCTAAATAAATATTCAAGTCCACCACACTGGCAATATACATTTATTGACAATAAAAGATGAACTACATCGACTGATTCTATTCACAGCAGGTTTAGAAAAATATATTTTAGTAATTGTACAGTATTATAAACATTTACACATTAATCTGCACCTGCAAAACCTTATTTGGGTTATATGCTTTTGCAATGTTGAAGTGATTATTACCTGGCTGACGCCGAACTGGCTGACAAACCCGCGGCATGCAGTGGATGCTTCCTGCTGAGATATTGCAACATCAAGGATGTACTGTTGTGAAACGCTAATCCGGTTTTACAATGAACACACTGTACACTGTGGCCTTTTTTGATTTAGCTTGTAATGGTCCCATACTTTATACAGTTTTTTACCGTTTCTGCCATGGTGTTCCTTCTTCAATGTTTTCGTTTCTGTCGGCCATCCTTTCACGTTAGTTACGTTAGTAGCGTAAAGCTAAATGGTGTGTGCAACACAAATACTCGTCCGGGCAGAACGACATCCGGGTGGAACCCTCCAGCCGGATGGAACGTTCCGCTCGGATTGTGTAACAATTGATAGTTTAATCGTTTAACGAATACTCGAGGCAGATCATTTGCCTCGAGTAATTTTAGAAATCGAATTACTCAAATTATTCGAGTAATCGTTTTAGCCCTATAATAGTGTGTTACATTTTTTATTCCCAAGTGTGCAACAATGTAACAGTCATCTCGTTTCCAAAAATGTTGACAAAAACTGAATGTAATCGTTAGCAATCAGTATAAATACAGCATGTGTTGAAACAAAAATATTTTTGGGGGGATAAAATACCAAAAAAAACACAAAAATAAAGGTTGAACAGAGCAACAGAACCCTGGAAAAGTGTAATGCAAACAAACCCCAAACACAGCGTACACCTCAGCAAGCAAAAATAATAAGGTCAGCAAAGTAAACTGAGCCCGAAGGCAAAGCGATTTATTTTTAGCCTGGATTGATCACCATGGCAACTTAGTCTGCTCTGAATTTCAGATTTAAATCAGGCTGTATATGGTGGGAATGGAAAAAAAAATCATTTTCAGTAGCCAAATTCTTAAAAAGCTTTGTCAAAGGACAACGTATTTCTCTGTACCATTTTCAATTTAATGTTTTCACATTTTAGTGATGTAACCTTTTAGGAAAAAGGGTCGAACCCATTTGATCAGCTCCTATTAACATCCCTTCCTAACACTAGTCCTTGCATATTAGGCAGCAACATTGGTGCATTTCTAAAAGAATTCAGCAATGTTGAGCTTTATGCATAACTACCAACCAAATTGCAATTCTGCAGTGATACTTACGGGTCTTTGTTTTCCTGAGAACCAAACATGATCATAGATTTCAGGGCATTCCAGTCCTGTAGGACCCTCTCCAGAGCCAGCTGAGCAAAACGAGGTGGCTCAAGGTCATGGTCTGGCATATCGGATTCTGTAAGAAGAATATGTTAAAGAGGTTTTCAAAAATAATGTTAAAGAATAGAAAGACAAAAAGGCTAAATATAACTCAAAATGTATGTTTTTAAAATGTTCAGCTGTTACGCTGCACTGAGTTTTTTTAAAAAGTGGGTAAATGAGAGCGTGGAAGTGAGCTGACCTTCAGCATTAGCAGCCTTGCGGTTCCTGTCCTCTCTGATACGTGGTGGTCTGTACTGACAGTGCTCAACACTTTGTCTCGCAACAGTCTGCACCAGGAACAGTAATATATGCTCTCCCCTGGAGATAAAAACACAAGTCAGATAGATACAACACTTTTTGCTTGCAAATCAAAGTAAACAGGGACACTGTCAAGTTGTTTCTAATTGCTTTTCCCCAACTTGAAAGGGAGAGTGACATCAACTTGGAAGCTTGAACTGAATTCCACTCAAATGACCAGGC
>JAOXYM010000006.1:26991868-27006417 GCA_028567055.1 Leptatherina wallacei | reverse complement strand
CTTGCAACGGACTTGCCGAAGCCTCCCACTGAACACACTCTGTTGTGCCTTCACTGTGGTGTGTAGAGGATGTGAAGTAATATTCCTACAAATTAGAGCTCTCATGGCGAATTTGCAGTAACATCACTGGAATTATGTCACTGCTTTCCTGTTTTTCAGTCACGTTCTCATCCACAACTTCCAATTATCCTATCCTAACCTGCTAAATGTGCCGTCAAAAATAAATCCAGCCTCTCAGATACACTAATAGTAACCCTGAACACAGCCACCATAGTCGGGGGTGGAGAAAACCTTGCTACGTCCATCTGTTAAAGACCTTATCCTGCAGCTATAGATGAAGAACGGAGGTGTGTATTCTCTGATTGGATTTAGCTTGTTTTGGAAAAACAGCAGCTAAACTCCTCCTAGCTGACCACTCAGGGTACACACAATGAGTACACAATAAGTACTCTGAATATATTGCAGTTTATAGCTGGTAAATCTTTAATCTATGACCACTTCTTTGGGATTTTGATTTCAGAAGGTGAATTCTGGGGATCTATGTTAAAACACAGATTCGGACCATTTGCTGATTGGACCAAAGTGCATGAAGTTGTGGGAAAAGCTGAGCTGGAATATAAGGAAATAACTTTACAGCGACTTGCTCACTCACATATATGCAGTGTCTTCAATCCATTTTATATACCCACCTAATCTAAATCGGGGTGGGGGTGGAGGGGGATTGAGCCCATCCCAACTGCTATCAGGCGAGAGGCAGGGTACACCCTGGGCCCCAGTCAATCAAACTAACATGCATGTATGTATGTTTTTGGACTGTGGGAAGAAGCAGCAGTACATGGAGATAACTCATGCATGGAGGGGGAGAAAAGACCATCTCCACATAGAGACCACAGCCCAGATCCAAACCAGGAACCTGCAACAGCTCTAACGAACACATCGCTGTGCAGTCCTGTGTGGAATCTTATTATTTCATAAAACAATTTAAATCTTTTTATAAATTGATAAAGTATTTTCATTTAATTTTTCCATGCAGCCCTATATGAATCGCTGTGAAATGTAATTTGGTCTGTGGAGTGTTTTGTGTGGCCAATGTGACTAGAAAATGCTCTGTAAATGAAGTTTTTACTGCCAGGTACTAGACCAGAGATTTCCAACTTTGGCCCTAGTGGGCTACTGTCCTGTAGGTTTTAAAGTTTCCCTGCTGCAACACACCTGACTCACATTAAATTGTTCTCCCAACAGTTTGTCAACTTCTGCACAAACCTCTTCATGACCCATTAATTGAACCAGATGTGTTGCTGCAGGGAAATGTCAAAAAACCAATAGCTGTCTCAGACCAGAGCTGGAGATTCCTGTTCTAGTACCAATGACAAATAATCTAAAAAGAGATTTGCATCATCAATGTTTTGTTTACTTTCATATGTTAAGTTTTGTATTTGCTTTACTGTAGCTGAGCTAAAAAAAACATTTTGCTGCACAGCAATACTAAACTTTTTGTGCACTTATTCAGCAACAAACAACTGAAACTGCAGACAGTTGTGTAATTTCCCTCGCATTTCACCCCCCCAAAAAGTTTTTAAAACCTTTATTGCAACTTTTTAGAGAATCTCTCATAAATTCAAACACTTAAGGCCGTAACAATCACAATAAAATCCTGGTGGACTGATATAAAGTACATCAATATTTTAGGATCCACCCACCTTTCCCACAGGAACATTTTTAACATCTTCCACAAAGACCACCTCCCTGAGAGGCCATTGTTCCTCATTCACCTTCTCTTCCTCTTTTGGAGCTGGGGTAGAACGCCTCCGCTCTGCAAGCAATACAGAGGATTAACTTGTAATCATATTACCACAGCACATACAGGCTGGAGAAGACTTTTTTTTTTACATTACAGGACTGTAAAAAGCTGTGATGCACTGGCATTTTTGAACTCTTGCTTCCTGTACCAACAGGGAGAGTTTACAAACCCCTATTAAGAGATACTGCTAATCAAATGACAAAAACTAAGTGTGTGGACTAAGGACAATTAATTACAACACTACCGATGTGCCATTTGGTTTACATGATAAGAAGTTGTGAAAGGCAACCATATATACCACAGAATATACCGTGAGCTGGCCACATGGCCTTCACAGGAAAGCAGGCAGAGAAAAAAGTTGCTGATAACAGCCTGTGCACCATCTGCTTCAAAGTCAAAGGACTAATGAGAGCACAGAATGAGCAAGAAATTGGTTCTGTGCCTGGGAGATAGGAAACTGAAGACTTCAGAGTTGTTGAGAGCAAAAAGTCAAGAGGATGAAACATGAGAAAAGCTACATACTGTAGGGCAGCGAGGCACTGCTAGCAATGGAAGAGGTGTCACTGCAGGTAGAAGCTGGGGAGGGTGGAGGACCCATCTCAGTCTTCACCAGCTCTGGCTTGCTTTCCATCCTACACAGTAAAACAGACAAAAATGAAAATGCATGCCTTTGCTGTTGGGTTTATGAGCTTGGCAACACAACTACCTTCAGTAACCAAGTCTGAATTGTATATTACAAATAACTGCAGACTGAAATGACTAAGGCTGTCGACGCGTCATGTTAGAAACGCCTGTGAGGGCTAATAGGCTGATAATTAAACACTGCGCCAGGCATCTTAACGCTGTCCTTACCAGCCATGGCTTTTCAGACAGTATGAGAACTCCCAACACTATGCAAATGACTGCAACGCACCACAGGAAGTGCTGGGGGCAGTATTGTCATTATATGCATTCTCTGCGTTCTTAACCAACGAACAACAACTCAAGACCGATGGCGGCGCAACCTGAAAAGAGTCAGAGTGACGACAAGACAAAGTCTCGTCCTTCCAAACTTTGGAAATATTTCGTGTTAAATAAAGTGTCAAAACAGGTGAAATGTGCAGTCTGCCACGTAGAGTTGGCAGACCATGGCAACACGACAAAACGAACGCACCCTGGAGTCATGGCTCCCAGCATTCCGGACGGGTAGGGTTAGCATGGCCGAGTAGTTATGTTTTTTTGTTTACATTTCAAGAAACAGGATACGTACTTCAAGATGACAATCATTTCGAGACCATTTCATGAAAATCAATGTTAAGTGCAATAGAACAGCAAATTGTAAAAGTGTACAGCTTCCCTGACAGTGATAACA
Source organism: Leptatherina wallacei (assembly GCA_028567055.1). Classification (NCBI taxonomy): domain Eukaryota; kingdom Metazoa; phylum Chordata; class Actinopteri; order Atheriniformes; family Atherinidae; genus Leptatherina; species Leptatherina wallacei. The sequence continues at coordinate 27,003,265 of JAOXYM010000006.1, read as the reverse complement.
TTAACTGTGACCATTAAGACACACAACAAGTAGCCTATTGCTTCGGCAAATGTAATCATTTATTAAGATGACATCAGCACACACTAGCATCATTAAAATATAACGCATCTCAGTCGATCAGCGTAGAAATGCTTACAGTTTATCCCAATGTATATGATTTTTCACCTACCTAGCCTAGGTTTCAGTCCTGTGGGTTGAAGCATCAGACTAGGCATACATACTGTTTGGTAACAAGAGAGCTAGTCTCAACCCAGAACATGCAGATATGCTGACTTTCATGCACTGTAGTGCAGATAAAATCTAAGTAGTCATCAGTATAGATTTTCTTTACTTTTCATGAGGCCTTATTTGAGCTGTTTGACTGTGAGACCTGGCCAGTAAGGCAGACTTAGACTTACCTATGCTGGGCCAGAGGGTGCGATTTTATTTATTAGATAGGCTCTTGCACTTTATTTTGTATCTTGAAATTATTTTGTGTTTTCCTTTTGGGCCAAATTCCATATTATTAGGATGTAATTGAAGTATAAATTTCCTTACTTATTCCTTATTCCTTGCCTATTTGAAGAAATGACTGAATAAAAATGAGACTGACTTGATTTCCTGGGTCTTAGTGGTCTTCTCCATGTTCTTGAGGCTCTCTGGAGAGCGCAGCTGGAACCTGCAGCTGTCGTTCATGTTCCAAACAGACTCCAACAGGACACCCACTTTGGGAATTCCAGCACTGACAGAAAAGGCCACTGCACCGGCATGGTAGAGGGGGTTATTCCTCAAACACACCTAAAGAAGGAACCCACACGTTTATCAGTACAAAACATTTACTTTGCATTAAATATAAGATTTCCACTGAGCTCCTGTAAACCTAAAAAAACAATGAAAACTCTTTTTTTTTCTTACCTGTGTTCCCACAGTGATGTTAGGTATTGAGGAGATGCCAGCACTTGACTTTGGCTTTTTGTTCTTGGCTCTGGCCTTTTCAAGCATCTTCTTCCGTTGACTAAAAGGCACAACACCCCTGCAGAGAGATGCAAGCAGTAAACAACTACTCATATTCACACCTTCCTTTTTTATTCGTATCACATACAAGTCTCATTTTGACATAATATCATCTGTTATACAAAAGAAAGATCCATATTGCAGAAATACTTCAATCCCTAATGGAAGATCACATTTTAGAAACATTTAATTATGTTTATCATGTGTACTTAATGACAAGGAAAGAAAAAAATCATACATGTTTTTACTCATCATGATGAACTGTACGAAGAAATAGTTCAAACAAATAGTATTCTCACCACCAGTAGAGGCTATTCTCCAACTGTGCACACGTGTAGAGTGCACAGCAATGTAGTGACACCATGCGTTCCCCCTGCAGCTCAGGGAAAGCCTGAGCACTGTGCTCCAGCTTAGAGGCCACTGTGCTCAGTGTATCGTCCACCCAGGTGGCCACCTTCGCAACACAAACGCACATCGGTTAATTAACAATATACAAAATAAAAAGTGCAAAAATGTCAAAATACAGCTAACTACTCAAGGCTGCACAAATTAACTCGTTAATGTTATGTAAACAGGAGCTATCTACCTTATTGGTCTCTGTGGCTACAGTGGCTCTGATGCTGTTGGCAGACAGTAAAGTGATCTTCTCATTGGCCAGGCCCAGGAAGGACACACGGGGGTGATGAATGGAAGGATTCTGTTGCAACAAATGACAGCAAAGTAAAAAGTCAGAGCTTTTCTTACATGTAATAAACCATCCATGGCTTAATAGCTTCAGCAAAGTAAGAATTAGACCTCGTATGTGCTGTTGTAGAAGTTATATTTTGCATTTATTTATTATTCAACCTGTGCATTCCTGTACGGTTCAGGCTCACTCCACTTCCACTGATAAAGCTCTCCTTTGGAGCTTACAGCTACGAGCTCTGAGAACATGGCTCCAATGCTCACAAACTTCACACCATCCTAACAATGGAATCAAAGACGTCATCAGAAAATTAAAGACAAGTGAAGAAAGAAATGGTTAATTAATTGTATAAAAATCCTGTTGCAGAGATATGAAAAAGCCCACAGAATATTCAATCTCCGCATTCTATATAATCTTTGGGAACTTTGGGTATTCTTGATGTGACTCATCTTACCTTGTCAGGCCACCACTGGAGCTCCTCTCCCAAAGAAACGGGGCTCTGGACTGGGATGCTCTTTTTGTCAAGGCTAGGCTCACCCTCGCGGCTGGTGGAACCTCGCTCCGTGTCAAACGAGGCTCCATCAAGCCACCGGCGCTCACGTAACCTCAACACAGACTCACGTTCACGCAACAGCTCTGAGTCACGCTCTAGGGGAAGAAGGAGAACTGGTATGCAATAAGGTCACACCAGTGGGATAGAAGTAAGCCACTCTCTGGGAAAGACCCGTCAACATAGTTTTAAGAATGGAGAGAGAAAGATTCTTGAGAATCACTATAATGCAAATCAATCAATTGCAATACTGAAGATCGGGTGGGAGTCTAAGATATCCTGTGGGTGAGTCACTTTGCACTCTCATATGTTAAAATATCAGGTGGAAGAGGAAGTGAATAGAGAGAAAGAAAGCATGCATATGGGCTGAGAGTAGCTTAGGTAGATTTTCAAATTCAACTGGCTTTCAGGGTCCCTGTTAAGACAGGTGGGCCTAGCGGGCCTTTCTCAGAGAGCTCACAGTATGTACTACAACCATGCAGCACACAACACCAGACATTTCTTATAAATTCAGCTGAACAAATGAAAAGAAATTAAACTAAAAACATTTTATACTGTTAACATCTACACCTTAGTTACTAAGCAGTAATGTTAGGCTTTATACCCACATGTGTATTTTGTCCAAAAAAAAGGAAAAATAATCAAATTTAATCAAATAAATAAATTAATAGGGGGAAAGAATCAAGTGTAGGTTTTGTTGTACCAGTCATTTCCACAAAAAGTTCTTAATTTTTATCTTTTTCTTTTAAGCCATCCCCACAACCGAAAAACCATCACCAGCACTGCCACCAAAGCCTCGCTAACACCTTGCCTTCCCTTCATCAGTAAGAGGCGAGCTTTTAACTGACCTCTGGAGGATCCAAGGCGAGACAATGAAGAGCGTCTAAAAGAGGGGTAGCCAAAGTAGCTGATGTCCTCAGAGAACATGGCATCAGCATCAATAATGACACTGGGATGGGCTGAATGAATGTCTGCATCCAACAGGGACATTAAGTCCTCTGCATGGGGGGGAGATTAGTTTTAAGATCAACTATAACAACATTTATATTCATTACAATGAACATAATTAAAAACATGAATATTCCACACATATTTCTTTTTGTTTTTAAATTAACTTGCCTCCAGGGAGGTAGGACTCGCTAGCTGTGTCATCGCCATCATCTCCATCTTCATCATCCCGGCTCAGCAGGTTGTTGACGGCCAGATTGACATCTAGGTTAGTCCTCTGGAGCTCCCTGATGATTACGCTCCTTGATTTCCCCTGAAGGACTACCTGGGCCTGAAGGACAGTGCGAGGACATAAAAGCAGAGAGTACCCCTCAGCGGTATTCGTTTGAAAGCAAATGTGCAATATAAATTCATGTTTGGGTAAAAAGTCTTTAAAGATCTCGGGGTACAAAGATAGTGTTTAGGGCACCTGTGTTATAAGTTCTTCAGGGATGACTGAAGCTGGTATGACCGGCTGAGGCTGGCTCCCCAAAAGTCCAGAGCCGCGATCCCTTCCTGTCCGGATCACCCTGGTCTGGCGACGGGAATCGCGAGCCGCTGTTGATGACCTGCCTGACGTGCCTCCCCCTCCTCCTCCTCCACTGCTGCCTCCTCCACCACTGCTACCGCCTCCTGCTCCACCACCTCCCGCTCCTGCTCCGCTTCCACCTCCTCCACTGCCTCCATTTACCCCAGAGCTCCAGCGACTCCTATTACATACAATGTAAAGCTGTGGTAAGACACAACAGCCAAAGACACCAACAGACTAAAACACACAGTGGGATTCAGCCTGTGTGACAGCAGGGATCGGGAGCTCCGGACTACAACTGTTTTACATGAGCAGCATTTACAGGAAGAAAGAAATTAAGTGCTTGACCTCCTTTTAATCTCATAATATTATAGCGCAGTATTCAGGTACAGTCAGAAAATTATTGCATGTGGTGGATCAGATGTTGAGCAGTTGTGCACAACAAAAAATACTGAGTCACAGCATCCGTATTTTAAAAAATATTTATCAATACTACAAACATTAAGGCTGCGATTTGGCTCCTTAAAATGCCTTGTTTTAGAAAAATGTATGGACTGTTTATTGGGGGGAGGGGCATATTAATTAATTATAAAATGTATGTCGCTGAACCCTGCAGGGAAACCACCCATAATCCACTGTTGCGCATTTAAACTGAGCTTCACAAGAACATTTGTCTCCGTCAGCCCTGCCGGAACTTACCCAAGGGTGTTGCCTGCCAGTCTGCCCAGTGTGTCAGAACCAGACAGGAACCAGGGCGGATCACTGGTCCTGCCTGGCCTGGAGCTCCTTCCTGTCCCTGAACCACTGCTCAACTTTGAACTGGAAACAAAAGATGGGAGATCAGTTACAAACCTACAAAAGTCCCAAAAGGACTGAGAAAAAAAAGTTTATTTATATATATAAATATATATGTATTTTTACAAAGAAAATTGTTATAACTCCTGGGCTAACAAACTAAAGTTACCCCCAGGTATTTGTTCAAATTTTACTCCTTGGTTCAGGATTAATTTTCCTTTATTACTACTTAAACAGGAAGGCTATATGGAGACTAGCATGGCAACACCCTTGGGAATCAGAATTGGCTGCAACTCATTCCTCCTCAAGACTTTCCTTTTTAAAAAGTTCTTGGGTTTTTGGGGCTGCGACTGCTTGCTCCTATTTTGGAGTTTAGCCAAAGGCTGTTTGTTGCAATCATTTTCACTAATGTGGTCTAAGTAGGAAAATGGTCTAAATTGTGTTTTGCTGTTGCAAGGAAATTACATTATGACAAATTGGAAATGTTTCATTTTACAGACACAACACTGAATTTAACAAAGGAAGAAAAACTACTTCATACAGTAACAAATAAAAAGGAAAAATACAGTTTGCATCATCTTGAAACAAAAGGCAATGGAAAACACGATGTGATTCAGAAACAGCCAATTTAAAGCATCAACAAGATGACACCAGCAGGGATTCCACTCACTAGCAAAGCAAAACTGAAGCAACCTCCTGAAACAACGCAAAACAGAAATGTGAATCAGACAGACTAATTAAAGGTGGATGAACTGACTTGTGCAGTGTGGCCAGAGGGTGGCAATATAGAAAATAATGCTAGTAGTTACAACACAATAGAATCGGTGATTAAACCAGAAACTAGAGCTCTTTTCTCAAGGACAAAAAAAAAAGAAAAAAAAAAAAAGGGGGGGGGGGTGGTAAAAAGATTACCAATTCTGCTTAGATATACAGGAGAACTTCACCTCAAGAATGTTAAAGATATTAAATAATATCCAATAAGGCACTGGTATGTAACATGAGTTTGCTTGCTGCTCGGAGCACAAACAGCTGGTGAGTCACGTTATTTTAATACTTAACAGGTCAGACATGATTTGTAAAGTTATTTCCATCCCTGCTAACATGCATCAAGTCTTTGAAACTTTTTTTGTTGCATAAGGATCTTTTTTTTCCCATTTTATTCTACACCATTTCCTTTCACATCTTCTAAATGCGCATCAAAAACCACAATGTAAACTCAGCTACTTCTCAAAATCACCCAGGAATATAGGACTTTGTTCAGAAAGCTGAAAAACCTGCCAATGATGACTAGTAACTCTCCTTTCTGTTAACTTCCCGGCAAACCACAATGTTGCTGACTGAAAGTCTATAATAATTTGAAACCACATCAGTCTGTAGCAGGGAACAAAACATATCCACTGCAGAGAAGTTTGGAGCTGTAAGCTCACCGGCCTTTTACAGTCTGATTCAGGCACATTTTGTAGGTACTAGATTGCTCAATGTGCAGCTGGCAGGACATCAACACTTATCAAAGAGACATTCACTAAAAATACATGCTCCCAGCCAAAATTAAACAAAGCAGCCAGTGAAAGGTAATTTTATAGAGAGAAAAAGTAATGGAATACAGCCCACAGTTGCATAGAAATGAAGGCAATTGGTTTTCATAAAATAAAACAACTTGGGAACTGTTTTTGTAATTGCTCATTTGGTGTAAATCTTAGAAAAGTTATATGTTTACATCACAAAAACACACATGTCTCTCCAAGCCATATAATAATATGAAATAGATCTCATCAACCAAATACTTAAAGGCTCCAACAGTTCAAAGACAGTTCAACACAGGGCTTTAAATTCATACAGCTGTAATATATTTAATGCGTTTTTTTTTTTACTTGCTAATAACAAGTAATTGTAGCAAATAGATCGCCTTAGCTGTGTTCAACAAGTGAAACCACTTTCAAATGTGTCATACTCAGCAAAAAGGGCACGAATGCCGCACTGAATTCAAATCGGAGCCCAAAAGAAAATCAGTAAGCCTGAGCATGTTCAGTGTACCCAGAATTAAACATCTCCACAAGCAATCTGTTTCCCCAATTCCTTGCCAAAGCTAAAAACAGTTTCCGGGATAGATCTCATCGTAAAATCTCTCACCCATCGCTGCCATCCGGTTTGCTGAGCTCCAGGCGATCAGGCTGAACAGCAAAGCTGATTCGGCACACACGCCCATCCTTAAAAAAAAACGCAAGCATGATTTTTAATGATGCACAAATTAAAGGAGGAATTTTGCTGTTTCAATGTGAAGTGAAGTTGACAAAAGTTGTAACTTTTATCAACATTAAGGGATTCAGTTTAGAAGCAAACCCACTTCCTCATACATTTGTCTTGCTCTCTCTCACACAAGTCACAACTTATACAGTTCACACTTGCTTAGTGGGTATAGAGGTACTACAAACAAAAAGATTAATAATTTCACCCTATTACACAAATATAAAATTGGTATGTCTTGAACAACATAAAGAACATTTCCAAAAAAGGCAAATAGTCTACATCTATAATGCATCTAGATCCACAAGTGTTTGAAAGTAATGCCATCTAGTAGCAGGGATCCAACAGATAGAAAACAGATGATTTACTAATGATAACGTGTTTTGAAACATTACCTCGAGGAGAAATCCTGCATGGTTTGGACCAACAACACACTGTTTTAGGGCAGCCTGCTCAAGCAGACTAAGATGTGGATGACTGCAGTAGGGGAGGGGAAAAGAGCACATGTAAAAATAAAAGGATAATAAACAGCATACAAAAATCTAATTTACCACAACAGAAAGACTAAAATGTTGACACAATCTCACCTATTATAGCTGTATTTGTTGAGTTTCTCTGAGACTTCACGGAGCCTGAAAAGGAAAGAGAAATATTTTTGTCTTAACCAATTGGTGTAAAACAGACTTTTGTTGATGTTTTTTTATTTACAGGTTATTGATGCAGCAAGTACAAATACGTGGCTAAGATTCCTGTGCTGCTGGCTCTTACTATACTCTTATTTCTTACACACCAAATGACTACAACTTGAGGGTTTTGAGCTTTCTTATGCTCAACATGTCACAGAAGAAGATTTGTCTCACTTATCATTCAGATCAGTCATGATTGACTGCAGATACAGACTTTTTTATGTGGACATGTGTGACTTGTTCCTTAATGCAAAAAAAAGATTTTCTTTTTCATCTGTCATGTGAACGGAGAGTGAATGTTACAGACATTAAAAGGGAGTGAGGACCACTAAAGCTAGCTTCAAGGCCTGATTAAAGTTATCCATTCATGCTTTAACACACAAACCCTGGGATGCACCCCAACAAAATATTTGCCAAGTGTCTTGTTAAAACATAAAAAAAACCTCTCAACTACTTCCAAGAACACCACACTTGGGAGTCTAGGCTGTCATTTTCCATGGTTACTGAGCTATCTGTGATGTGATGACACATGCTGAATAACACAATTTGCATCTTAATGCCAAGTCTATACATAAACTACTCATAATTCTTTCAACTTAACAAAAACGTGGAAAATATTTCATATATGACAAATATTCTCATCAGTTCTAGGTACAAACACAAGCCGAGCAGAATTGCAAAGTAACGTGTGTGTAATCATCACTCATCTTCTTGATGAACTGTGTCAAAGGTGAACAAACAATCAAAAATCTTGTCTCAGCTCTGTGTGGCAAACAAGCCATTCATATTTCACCACAGGCAAATTAGATGTAAATGCACACTAACATTATCAGCAGTGCTTTTACCAGTTATTGTTTTTTTCTGGCCAATGTGTGGAACAAAAACAGAAAAGCCGAACCTGTCCTCACAATACATTTAAAACCCCATCCATCAGACCAAACACTGCAGGAAAGTAAGAGGAAATTACCCTCTAAGCATCCAGGTCAGCCATTCAGTAAACTGCCCATTTAAAAAAAAAAAAAATAGTACTACTCTAGCAGGCACTAGCTTCAATGAGCCATTTACTATAACACAGTTTTTAAAAAAACATGTTCAACATGTTTGAAGAACTCAGCTAGGTCAAACATAATACCGCTGGCATTTGTTAGAGGAATACCAACCATATTTTCATGCTCTTTTAATGAGCCAAGCCATTCTTATAGATAGAAGCAACTGCAAATTCCTTAGTGGCTAAGACAGAAATTGCCCTCTAAACTGTACATGGATACTGTAAAATGCAATGGTATATATTCCTGATGATGGAACCACCATGACCTCCTTAAGGAACTAATGGCCCAGTGGTGTTTATAAAATGATTCCTTCTAACCATTAGATTAAACTGGGTTCCCTATGATACAGACAAAGCTGGCCTGCCACAGTTAAGGCAGTACACAAAACCAGAAAAAGCTTTCAAATACTGTGGGCTTCTTTCCAGTTCTTAATCTCAAGGTCATCCTAAAAACACCGTGACTTCCCAACCTTTCTGTTTGCAAGTAGAACAGCTCATTAATCAGTTCAATCTCAATGGGTGTTATAAATAGATTTATCATAAATCACATGTTCAGCCAAAATACAGGTCACACACAATTAGTTTTTGGATCGGTTCCCCTAAATATCACAACTTATGTATTTCTTAAATCGAGAAATAAAACCCTATTTTGGAGAAAGTACTGACTCGGTACCAACCACAATGTTGCTTAATTAACCGTGTGTGTGTGTGTGTGTGTGTATATATATATATATATATATAAATATATATAAAGGTGAGGCAGTATTTGAGTGGATGTGTTACATGATCATATGATCACTCAATAATACATCATACACACTTTCTAAGAATTGGCTTGCCCCCCACCCCCCATGTGAAAGTCGATAACAAGATTAATGTTAATGCAATGTAGCCAAATCTGCTTCGCTGCATATTTTAGATATGGACCTCAGTGCGCAGTATTAGCAACAGACAAATTAGGTCATTTTCCCCCCCAATGGTTTAATTAAGTACTCATTCCATCAAAATATAAGGGGAAAAATCTCCTGACCCAAACACCCTCAAGTACAAATATTTGGCTTTGTCATGCGCGTAGTAGTGAATTGCCTTGCTAGCTACTAATGCTAACCAGCTAGCTTTCGGTTAGCTGACGTTCGCTACTTCATTGATCATAATAATCTTCAAGACGCCCACCAGACGGACTAAGACGGGTGTCAGAAGAGTGTATGTGCAATTTATATACGACAACACGAACATTTAAAAGATTGTTTCGTTATACGACCTATATTTCTCCAATCTTACCCCCATCCCCCAACCCGCATTGTCTATCTCAACTTTGACTGCGAGCCAATCCTTCCAGAGAACCAAGGAAACATCCTGCTAGCGCGAGCGTGCCATGTAGCCAGTTAACGGGTTAGCATGTAGCACGCCACCGACTGTTTGGATAGCAGCAAGCTAACAAGGACTGTTTAAAATGCCGGGCCTTGTATCCGCGCTGGACGGGTCATTTAAATAAATTAAACACGAATGCAAACGCATGACAGTGTCACCGTCGTTAAAAAACAAAACCTCGACAACAATGTAGCTCAAGCAGTCCCTAAATAACGATTTGAATAGTTCGTTTCCAAGGGCCGCAACAAAATACCTGTCATTGAGCTGATCCTCGGTCCCGGGCAGCGGGTGAACAACGAAGTGTATAGATGTCATGGGGTCAATCCAAAATCACACAGAGATGCGTGAAAGACGTGGAAACAGTTATTCCTCCGATTACTGTATGCAAGTGTTTACATAGGAATCGTTTAATGGCGGAAAAATCAAGAGTTTGAATCCCATCCTCCTCACCCACATGCCGCCATCTTAACTCTACCAAGCTTCTTCTGTGTGTGTTGATTAGTGCACATGCAGCCGCTCGGTTGGTTGGACCTCGAGCACAAACAGGAAATGTGTTGGATTGGATAGGTCTGGCTTCAAGAAGAAAGACAAGACTAATGTAACCGAAATGCAGCACTTGTACGTTTAAAAAGACGACTTAACACAGCTTGTTGACTGTATCTTGGTTTGCATGCATTTACCAATAACCGTGGTAAAAATGAGTGAATACAGGTCAACTGCTGTACAATATAGACCAAAGACAGTTGTTGTTGAATTGATGTTTGCTGGTTTCTTTTGGCCCCAAAAGTTCAAGAAGCTAAATGGTACACCATCACAATTCTAATAAATTGGGAAACTCTATATTATATATATTCAAACACAATGCAATATGTTTACCAAAATATCCCGAATAGAAAACACATCAAATAATTTAGATGAAACATTTTATAGTTTCATTAAAAAAAATATTAGCTCTTCTGAATTTGATGGCCGCAGTGTGTCTCTAAAATAGCTTGGAGACCATGTTGTTCCATTTTTGCTTGGTATAGGAATCTTTGTTGTATTTTTTGTTTCATGATGCTCCAAATGTTTTCATTTGGTGAAAGGTTTCAACTGTAGGCAGGTAGGACAAGCTCCCAGACTCCAGCCAAGTTAATGTAATAGATGCAAATTGTTATTTAGCATTGTCTTACTGAAATACACAAGTCCTTCTTTGTAAAAGGTATTGTCTGATAGCATATATTGCTATAAAGCCGGTGTACACCTTTCGACATTGATGTTGCCTTTAAAGTGTCTTGAACAGCTTTCTACTTTGCTTCAGTACAGTTTAAATGAACTTTATCCCAGAGAATATTGCTATTTTTTTTAACAATATTGACATTTTAACTTACAAATCCTCCTAAACAGATCAGCCCAACACTTCTGCCGACGGACAGGTGCAACAAATTTTTTTGTGAAAAAATTAAAACAATTAGACAAAATATTAATGCCACACAGTTAAACAAGAAAAGTGATCTGTGTCTAAAACCT
>JAOXYM010000006.1:26960627-26986822 GCA_028567055.1 Leptatherina wallacei | reverse complement strand
CTCTTCTTCAGACCATTCTCTGTAAACCCTAGAGATGGTTGTGTGTGAAAATCCCAGTAAATACTCAGACCAACAACGTTTCCATTTTCAATCCTCTTTCTTCCTCATTCTGATGCTCAGTTTGAACTTCAGCAAGTCCTCTTGACCGTGTCATGACTATATGCATTAGGTTTCTGCCATGTTATTGTCTGATTAGATATTTATGTTAACAAGTAACTGAATAGATAGACATAATTAAGTGGTCGAGATTGTACAAACTCAGCAACAACAGGTTAGTAAGAACTTTATTATAAATACAGAATACATCAGGAGATAAATCCTGTAAATTATCATAACAAAGGCATTCAGGTAAAAAGGCTACTTTCTCGAAAATGAAAATAAAGTCTGTCCTCTGTGCTCTAAAGTTATTAAGACTTTTTTCTTTATAATAAAGTTATATAAGAGTCTAAATTTTCCTTATTTGCACAAAGCCTTGTCATGATATCAAATGAGTGTCTCACTGACACACTAAATTGTGTCTCAGATATAGATGATGGAAATATGTCTGAGGGACTTTGGGGGTTGTTTTTCCACATGTCCACGCTGTTGTGTACCATGCAGCCTCCACGTTACCGTCAGCCCCTGATCACGCATCGACTCCCACTCTGATTGGCCGATGCATTAACACATCTTTTGCGGCTCATTGGACGTTGTGTTTAGCCACGCCCCCTTCCCCCGTCCCCCTCGCCGCTTTTGAAACGATGAATGGGAAAGTGGTCGAGAGGAAAAACTTTGAATTCACTCCTCAAATGTTCACACAAGGAGGAAAGCAAACGGTTTAACTTTTCTCCTGAACACTTCACACAGGCTGATATAGCTGTAGGTAAGATTTCTTAATTATTCCATGGCATATATTCTACTTTACATGCTTTGTATTGTTTGGTAACGTCAAGTTGTGTGGTAATATGAAATATAATGTTTTTCATGTACAATTAGCCATTATCACAAAAAGAGGTTGTTGTTTAGTGGGATGATGGTCAGACCAGGCCAGACCCTGGCTGGCTGGTGTTGTTGCAACCATCACTAGAACCTGTGTGCTTATGTACTGCGAGAAAGTAGGTGAAAGGGAAGGGTGGGAAGAGCATCCGCTGATCATGCTCATTTCACATGCTGCTTCCCATATTCTGTAAATAGTGATTAGTGGGGAAATCAATAGGCTTTAAAACGTACAGAGCATGCTGTGTGTGGATGTTGATCGATCAATGAAGCAAGTCACTGACGAGATGCAGATGCAGAAGAAGCTGTGCGACTTAAAAATGATTTTATGCTCTATTTTTTGTTTGTTCACAGCTGCAGCATGGAAGACCACATCTCTGACATCCAGCCAGCTCCTATGGGTTTAGGTGACTTGAAGGCCGTGGAAGCTCTGATGTCCATGACTAAGCACTGGAAGAGGAGGAACCTGAGCCCAGGAGACCCCAGGCCCCTGAGTCCCCCCACAGACAACTCAGAGGATGAACTTATCCTCTCTGGTTCTGCTGAGCTGCAGGATTCTTCTTTCGTAAGTGAACCATACCAGCTTAGAGTTTGAGATTTAAGCACTAATTATATATATATATATATATATATATATATATATATATATATATATATGATGTATATTATTTGTAGACTTTATTGTAGACTCTATGTTCAGCTACCTGGATTTAAGCAAATTTACAACTTTTATTGTTTCCAGTATAATTTTTTCAGCTCTAGGTTTTAAGTATAAAGTATTATGATGGGATGTTGATTTGCAATAGAATTGAATACTTTGTTACACAAGTTGTTTAATAATTTGCCTTTCCTTTCAGTGCTTGACACCACCATACAGTCCACCCAACTTTGAGGCCGTCCATCCAGCCCCAGTCTTGAAGCAACACCACCCAGCAGAAGAGGTTCCTCTGCACACGGCTGCATCCCAGAGGTTCCAGTGCACCAGTGTAATCCGGCACACTGCGGATGGCCAGCAGCACATCTCCTGTAACGCTCAACAATTCTTGCAGGAAGACTTTAAAACTAATTTGGACTCTTATAATGGATGGACTGGAAGAGACTCTGAGAGGAATGTTGCGACACAACAGGCACGCGCTGATAAATCACCCAATTTAGAAGCCAGCCAGACCAAGATAAGTCGGTTAAGCCCGGATGATAATGCAAACAAACCTCGGTCTGTTCCAGCTGGCGTCGCTATGGTTTCACATGTCCCTGTCCACAGCCGGATTCTCCCTATCTCTTCTCCGTCCCCTGCTGTTGTGCAAGACCCAGTCTTGACCTCTGGGAGTCAGCAGCAACACCTACTGCCTGTCCCGTTAGCAGTCACCACCACGCACGCGCCACTTCAACAACACAAACAAGAATATGGATTAGCACAACTACAAACCGCTTCTCCTGCACAGGTCTTCCTAGTAGGAGGTCAGGTGGCAAAAGGCCCTGTCATGCTCCTTGTCTCTCAACCATCTGTTCCTAATCTTTACGGTCAGCAAACACCGGTGACCTCTGGTGGAACCAAGTTTGTGGCGATCGCCCCCGCACCTGGCCATGCCCTGTCAGAGCAGAGATGCATCCCAGCGCAAACAGAAGTGTCTCGTGTACGCAGCCATGTTTGTTCCCATGAGAACTGCAGCAAGACGTACTTCAAGAGCTCCCATCTCAAGGCCCACATGAGGACACATACAGGTAAACACGTGCTACACTAGATGTTTTCCAGAAAGAGAATTAAAAAAAAAAATCAGCATCATGTAAGTAGTGTGATCTCATTAGACATTGTGTCCCAACAGGTGAGAAACCCTATAAATGCAAATGGGAAGGCTGTGAGAGGCAATTCGCTCGCTCCGATGAACTTTCACGGCACCGTCGGACTCATACAGGAGAGAAAAGGTTCGTCTGCCCTTTGTGCTTCAGCCGCTTCATGCGTAGCGACCACCTGGCAAAGCATGCCCGACGACACCTGGCGGCGAGGAAAACGCCCTGCTGGATGTTTGGAGTCACCCTCCGTGCTGACGTCACTGCATCCACCACAATCACACTGACTTCCACAAACTCTTCGTAAAGTCGAGTTGTTTGTTTTTTTTAGGCTGAATTTGCACAGAGAATTGTGTCCAGTTTCTTCAGGGCAGCAGTGGGCTGCTAACAGAGCTGACACGTTTTACATTCAACCACTGTGTTGTTTAAAACTGTACATGTAGATGTCACACCTAAGTTTTGTATTTTACAAATTGTATTGTTTACTCTTCTTTTGACCAAAGAATGTTGACCTTTATGTTTTTATTGTAAGATATTTTGCACTGCTGTATTATTTCTGGGAACACTAATAACTAAGCAAACTGTAACACATGGCATGTATTATTGGAGACATTTGTCCAAATTGTCCCGTTTTTTAAAAAAAAAGCTTTATTTTGATCTAAATATTTTTGCAGACAATTACATATTCTGAATGTTTCCACTTTTTTCTCATTAATGTTTTGGAAGAATTACCATGTCCAACACTGGAGATCAGGGTTTTTTTTGTAAATAAAACACTTTTATTCACAGTCAAGTCAATAAGGGTTTTTTATTACTCATTTTGATGAGCACATAGCTACAACTTACTAGGCTAGTGCCTTATAATTTATCATTGGGAGACAACTTCACAGATATGATAAACATTATGCAAGTATATTTGCACTGTCAAGAAATCCTTTAATATTCTTTCAACATAAGTTGAAAAAAATTAAACAATTACATTGAAAATAGAAACGGGGTAACAGTTCAACCATAAATGCACTGTGTTTTTTTTCTTTTTCTTTTTTAAATCTCACCTCATGTCATTTGGCTTTATCCATCAACACTTCCTTGGTTCCATCTGCAGCACATGCCGTCTAATAATCCTGCTCTGCTATCTGGTGACACAGCAGCTACCTGCTGGCCCTCTGCTGTATGTCAGAAGAAAGCTTCTCAGCACTTTAGAAAAAATACAAACCAACACCAGTTCACTGGTGAACACCAAACCTTTCGCTTTCAAACCACAGCAGTGGCAGACTGTACTGATTTTCCAAGAATGGATGCATGTGACGGCGACAACACTGACCACAATGGCTTTTTTTTTTTATAACTTTGTTATAAAGATGAGTAAATTCACCCTTGTGTGTGCAGCAATATTGTGCTGCACAGTCCCATTTTAAAACACTAAGGATACCAGATTCTAAATGTATTAATGAAGTCAAGCTATCACAAAATAAATTATATAACCAGTTAAAATCATAAATACGCCTCCTGTAGCAAATCTTACAAGATCTCAGAACTGTGTTTCTATTTAAAACATTGCCTCACTCAGGCCTGCACATATTACTTAACAAGACTGGCAACAATAATGGAAATATTGATAATACATCTGTCAAAATAGGATCATCCAAGACCCTAGATCCAAGTTCCTACTGCAATATTGTAAACTGGGATGCTATAAGAAAATAATAAAAAAAGCACCTATATTTTATAGAGTCATTCATTTTGTTGCAATTAGTCACATATTGTACACTGGGGTTTATGAGGATAACAGTTCGGGTCAATCTGTTCCCAGTGACATCGAACACCATCTGCACTGGTTGAGTTTGTCCTTGTGAAATGTAGACTGAAGGATGCTAGCAGCATAAACCACAAAGAAAAGTAATAAGCCTTCCTGGTCAGATGATTGCTAAGCCGGGACAGACAATGCAGCCTCTGTTTGGCAGGAATTGAGAAAATAAGGGATCAGGGAGAAGTTCTTCAGTGTAGACTCGTAGGTGACTTCAGTGTCCTGCACCTCAAACCTGAACACGGAAAAAATGACAGAACATTGTCAAAAAAAGAAAAGAGCATACTTGTGCAATAAGTGATTTGTTTCAGACAAATGACAAACTATATTGCTGAGATACTTGCCAGTCTCTGGAGGAGATGATGTAGTAGACAGGGGGTGAATCAGTGGAGGTGAACAGTGGCTGACCCAGACTGTAGGCCCCAGCATGTGTGAACACCAACCAGTCTCCTATGTTGAGCTCAGGTAACAGGCAGTGCTCCACTACCTGGTCCAGGTCGTCCCCAGAGGGACCCCACAGGCTGCTGCTGAACACTGGAGCATCCAAGCACATGTTCTGCTGATGAGACATCAAAGATGGTTATTTAGTCATTGCTAGTTAAAATCTTCAACTTTTAGATAGATGTGCTTACAGCTTCATAAACAGAATCTTTGAGACTCACCTTATGAACAGATGGAACAGCAATCTGTGTTTCAGAAAGTTTGCTGGAAAAGGATCCATACACTCCTTCATTGATGCAGTACTGGAATTCTGGCTCCTCGTTGGGAGATAACTCATCTGTTCAGAGATATGACAGACAAGACTTTATTTTCTATAATATTACAATATGGCATTTACACAACCGTCTACTGGAAAAAAGGTTGCTGGGCTTATATTGCATAATGTTTGTGTAATACACCGCTGCATTACAAACCCCTGGAATAACATTTTTAGAACAACTGTAGAACAATAACATGGTTCTCCAGTATGCACTATAAAAGGGCTGACTGCTAAAATAAGCCTCGGAGCTTTGTTCCTTCTGGGATGTGAAAAAAAATAAAAACACATGTAAGTATCTTGCAACTGACCATGTTCCTGGTCCTTGCAATCACGGGCCACCACTTCCTTGGAGATGATGCTGACAGCCAGAGTGAAAGCAGAAGACACAAAGTAGCTGCCAGGCTCAGCAATGATGGAAACTCCACATGAAGAAGGGAAGTACAGGTCCACCACAGACATGACTGCACTGTTGATCTGAATAACACATGAGAAATGCTTTCAAAAGTTTCAATTTAGCTTAATCTAATCTTATTACTCAAAAAAGCACTTAAGACATTGTACCTCTAACTTGCAGGATTACAGATTATAATTTATATGTTAAATATATAGACATATAAATATTCCTATGTGACTCCATACTATAATAACAGTGGATTCCAGCAGAGCATATCTTAAATTAAATGAGTAGACACGATGTTACTGACCAGCTCCAGTTGGGTCTCTGAGCCACTGAATCCCCCTCCAATGTCCAAAATGTTCATGTTGAAGCCAATTTCCTCCTGCAGCAGGCAAAACAAACAAAACATGAATAATATTAAGATGCTGCAAGTTTTTCGAGCCATCTATAAATAAATCTAAAGTATTGGTCATTTGAGTAAGTTTTCCTCTACAGCAATTACAAAAAGCAGCTGTACAGCATTACTTACTCCCATGTCAAAGATGCAGCGGGCATCAGAGATGGCGTGTACATACACTTGATCATCCTCACAGGAGCTAGAAATGTGAGACCTGTGGAGGAAAAAGAGACAGATAATGATCAGATTTACAGTTCTTTAATCAGTCAACATTTGATCTGCAACAGAGGAAAAGTGTAATTTTGCTTAAGATCCGTTAGCTGGTATTGTAATGTACAACTAAAGAGTTACTCTGTGTGCGGTGTTTTTGCAGGCCTCACCTGACCCCAACAACTTGCACACCGAGCTCCTTGGCACTCTCCAGGAGATGCCTGCAGTCCTTGAGGGAGCAGCCAAACGTCATGCTCATCTCATCATCTGGATAAGATGCCTCTGTTGACACCTGTAGTAGCAGCCTGAAGAAACGCATGAAACAAAAATTATTGATGATTGTTTTGTTGAAAATAAAAATAATACAGCGTTTATGAATCAGGGTGGTAAAGCCCTCGTTTCTTCTCCCCGTCCTCTTTTGGGCCTGAAATCAGCCCTTTTAGACCAGGCAGAGAGGCTACCTATTTCTAAATCTGGGTCCTACAATTGAGTACTGTTAGTGATCTTCATAAAGTTGGGGAGCACAGGGTTATCTTGCTTTTTACTTTAAAAGCCCACTATATAACTTGCTATTTTCTCAGTGACCCGCCCCCTATCGACGGCTAATTCGGCATCCATCTTGGATCCTACCTGTAGTGTGAGCTCTCTCCAGACAGTAAAAAATATTTTTTTCTCGACTCTTGTCTTATCTCTTGCTCTTCTTTGTCTCTGCTTAGTTTCCTCTCTTCCTTCAATAATGTTTTCAAACATTTCTTTGCTGAATCCGCCGACGTGCGTTCAAAATGACCGGTTTGTTTACATTTGCGTGCTAGCGCGTAATGCATGCGCAAATCGAACCTTAGCAGGCGGCATCCCGGATGTGAAAGTCCTATAGTGCGGTTTTTCAGTTGCGGGTCGCTACTGGGCCACGACAGCCCTAGAAATGCACATAATAGATGTCACTGTGCCATCAAACAAGTCCGGAAAGCTGAGTTTTAAGTCGAAAAGTTATATAGTTGGCCTTTAATCATCCTTTTTGTTTAGAACTTTCTTAGAGTAGATTTTGGAATATCAGAGTGTGTTACAAGATACCAATACTACCTGTAGCTATGAAATTGGTATCATTGCATTTCCTGGAATTTCACAACTTAAATAAGAAACCTAACTGTAAAATGTTTCACAGGAAAACAGAAGAACTACACTGATGCAGCCATTCACACTAGTTACACATAGTTATGTCTGAGCAATAAAAAAAACACAAGACTACATCATGTTCCTGGCTGTCATAAGCCCTCTAAAAAACGGGGGAAATCACTGAAAGGGAGACATTTTCTGAGCTAACTTGTGCTATGTCTAAAAGAGAAATCCTTTATGAAAAGGACAAAAGGGAAAGACTAGCACCAAAGAAATACAACAAACTGTAGGGCAGGACTCCCCCTCTGGCCCTTGAGAGTTCCTCGTGAAAAACAGTATATGTGAAGGATTAGTGGAAGGTATAATACTACCTCATCAAAACATCAGTGTGTATCAGCAGAGAGAACAAACTGACTCGCAACAGACAGCGCACAGATCAAGGGACATGCCCAGGTCCATCATTACCACAGCTCCTTTATCCAGCCACAGTTAACCAACATGAAAAGAACAAAAGCCAAACAACAGGACTTAGAGTGCAGCAAGGCCTCAGGGCTTCCTGTAGGTTTTATACTCATCCTGTTAAATTTCACCTCACCAGAAAAGAAATACTATAAAGCCAACAGACTCGGCTGAATAGCTCTGAATAACTTTGACTTTATTTGATGAATGTATTTTAAGTATCAATGTGAATCAAATAAACATTTCAACAGTCACAATAACTTAACAATACCGAAACAGCATCTTTCAAGTCACATGATCATTGCAGCCTGCACTATTAGTTATCAAGTACTTACTTGGCATTAGGGTGGCAGCGAGAAATTTTGCGTAGCTCTGCTTCGTTATCACACACGAGGAGGTCAATGCTGTTCTTAGCAGCATATTTTATCTGGGAGACCTGCTTGCAAACACCACTGTAGATGATGTCTTCAGAGGGAATACCATGGCTCTGCACCAACTCAAGTTCAGACTGAAATACAAAGAGACAAAGATTTATTATGTCAATAAATAAGACATCTGATCCTATGTGATGTATAATGAACATTATATAAAAGTTGCTCTTTGAAACTATTCCACATTTTGTGGATTGAGATTGTCAGTGCCAATGACAGTCTCAAACCATGTGTGTTAACTCCTCTAAAAATGAAGCTCTGCTGATAACCATATGACCTAACATATTGGGAAAGAATACCTTGTTGCTGCATGAGAATCCAGAACCAAGGGCAGCAAGAACTTCAATCACAGCTGGACTGCTGTTGCATCTCACCGCATAGTATGGTCGAATCTGAGCCATGTGAGTTCGCCAGCGAACATGCTGCCTCATTATGACTCCCAGGTCTGCTACAAAGAATGCATTCTTCTCAGACTGGGAAAAGAAGAAACACAAATGTGGGTGAGCCGTAAAACACTCGCAGACCAAAGTCTTAACTAACACTACATAAGCATGATACAAACTTTCAATACAGCGTGCATCCATGTTACCGGATGATATGCAGTAAACAATGCATCATAATCCAACTTCTGGTTCTGAGGCCATTTTACAACAGTGACAAATACATGTTTTCATGAATGTATAGGTTTTAAAAATGTTAAAAGCTCTTACAAGTGTTTGTTCATCAATATGATTGTCAATCACATTGCAGAGGGCTGTTCCTCCCTCCAGCAGGCTGACAGAATACTGCGGTTCATCTGCGGTTCCTTTCATTCTGTCAACCGTTTTCTTCCAATCCGACAGGCATAAAGAATGTGGCTAGTCCAAAGTGGTCTTGCTCGCTCTCCCTCGAGCCCTTGGGGTCCTAGAGTTATGCAACAAACTGTGCAAGAAAAGGACAAAAATCAACATAAAACAAGGTCAAGTAGCAAAATAGTTCCAATACATTTAGATAGTGCATGATCAGGGGTATTGTCAAGCTCAATTTAGTATGTCCTGCAGCTGGAATTGAAACATCTCTGGGATCCACAATCAAAGTCATTTTCAGTGAGCGTCCAATCAGAGCAGGTTCTACATTACCGGCTGGCTTTGTCAAAGAGGCCTATTCTTCTAAAAAGCCACTATGAAAACACAACGTCTGGGGCACAGAGTTCATTTACTTTACCATCAATTACTCCAAACAATCACCATTACTCTCTGAGCTGGTGACCCGTAAATGTTCTTTTTGAGGGCATTAACTAAGGTACAATGCTGGCGGGGGTCTGCGTCACAAGTTTACCTTCAATAATGTTGCACAATATGTCAATGAATCCAGCCTGAACTGGACCAGATGTGAAATTACTTTGGTTTTGGAAGGTGAAATGGGGAGAAAACTAACGTGTATTAAAGACCACAGTGTTATATGCAAGGGTGACAAGGCTGACACCAAATAAGTGAACAGAAAGTAAACAGTGAATGTGCAGTGATGTACCGGTTTTATTTAATTTTTAATTATTGTAATCACTGCTACAATTATGAAAAGCATCCTGTCGAAATACTGGTTAAAAAGAAAATGATAGCAGTGATTAACTCTGTCATCTCTTTAAAATTCAACCGAAACCTCACATAACTTGAAAAATGCTTAACTGTGTCACTTGTTTTTTCCTCTCACCGTAGCTAAATCTAACCAAGACTAAAAGTACTGTAGGTAAAAGCAGATCAGAAACTGTACCACGTTACAAAGAGCTGAAAATAGATCAGAAACTATCTAAAATAAATTCAAGCCATTTGTGACTCATCAGGGTACAGACTGTTTCTTTACTTGTCTTTCTTTCTCTCAAAACATTCAGTGACACTTTTTAATACCGTGGTTTTGTGTACATTAACGCAGACTAACGCTGAATGTTATTTGCCAGTGTTTCTGCTGTGAAATATTCTCAGAATTACTTTCAAATGTGTTAATTCTTCAATTCAAAGCTGATTCACCCACATGGATGAGTCCTGGGATGAACTCGTCCACTATCAGCTAGGATCCCAAGGCGGCTCGGCGTTGAAGTCAAATGGTTCTCTGTAAAGAGCTGCCCCTAGATCCTCTGGGTAGTTGCTGTACACCTGCAAAGAGCGAGATGAGGGCAGGGCACAAAGGAAACTGTCACTGATCCAAAAAAAAAGAAAGAGAGAAACTGTTCCCCTTGACACATGCTCCAGAGATCTTATGACCGGCACAATTATACAGAAAGGCGATATTTTTCTTAGATGTTGCCGTATAAAACATTTCTGTAAAGGTTAAACTGTCTACATAGGAATTTGAGACTTACCAAGGTAGCACATATTAGTTAAATATCGCTGTTGCCTAACTACGTTAGCGTAAAGGCTTTGTTACATAGCCGTGTTCAATGTTATTTTAACACAGTTTATATAATTTTGAGTGACAATATTACACACAATTACGTTAAGTTTAACATTTATATAAGTGGCATCCACAAGAAGAAACGAATTCAACGCCAGGTTAACTTAGCTAACATCATAGTATGCTAATGTATAGCTAGCGGCACGGTTAGCTAACGTTACTTACGTTGACTGAAGACCCAAACGAGGGGACAGAACGCTTTTTCTTTTTAGGCGGAATTTTTAAAGATTAGTGGAGTAACTATGAGAGAAAACGATGACTGCCATAGACGAGGTTGAATTATGTCCGGCTGGCGTTTAGGTTTTGGAAGCTAGGACAGATCATTTGTTATGACCTGGGAGAGGACGACGGCGGTAAGTGCGGTGAACATCCGGTTTGATTATCAACATATATTTTGTCTTATTGTTTTCTTCTTCAGCAAAGCATCATTTTTAAACTTGCATACATATTACAAAAATTACGTAAGTATTTATTTCCGATGAGGGACTTGATTTATCTCGTTTTGTGGGTTTGTTTGTTTGTTTGTTTTTGAACACTAACTTTTTAAGACACTGTTTATTTACCTAATCATTTTGGTTCATACATTTGCATAGATATGCAAAGTACAAATAAAATAGACATACAGGAAGCTAATGTATAGTACTTAGGGGAAAAGGGGTGGGATTGAATAAGCAGATGCTTCTTCAACCTCCTTTTCAAACATGTGTTGTCAAATCGTTTACAATCATGACATGTGCTTTCATTTGCTCTTTGCTTATGTTTGTTTTGTTTTGTCTTCTTCTTTTTTTGCTGTCTTGTCTTTTATTTGCACGTGTTTGAAATAAAGCCTTAAATCAAAAATCTAATCAAATCTAAAGTGGAAGTTAAAACTGTCAAATCCAGATGAGAAAAGAAAGATGAACATTTATTTGCAAACTATAAATTCTGACTTTAAAAATACAAACAATAATTCAGAACACAAATACACAATTTTGTTCATCTCAAGTTGCATTTATAATGTGTTAACCTGTTATGTCTTTCATGATAAAAATGTCTCAAGAATTACCTGTGTTACGTCTTCATTGCATTTCCCATGGCTCAGTGATGTGGAAAAAATGCTGTCCAGTAAAGTTGGCAGATATTTCCCCCCTCTTTTATTTGGGCACAATCAACAGTTGCACATCATCAATCCCATGTATTTTAAGGCATGCATATTCCCGTGGAGTTGAAGCTTTTCTGTCCCTTAGTCTGTGTTGTTGTGACTTTGAGAAGTTGTGCCTGCCTCCTTTTTTTTTCTTCTCAAGAAGATAAATTTGCATGTCTCCCTCCTCAACATTGGAGGAGGAGGGTGCCAAGCAATGCCCGGCCACTGTTATCCAAACAGAGGGGAAGTGTTTTCTCTTGGACTGGTTTGATTCCATCTCAATGCTCACTCACATCATCTTACTTTTAAGCATAGTTTACATGGTTGGGAAAAAGAAATATCCCTCATATATGCTTGCATTTTACTACCAATTGCCAGGTTTAAAAGCCTTTTGGGCATGTTAGATAAACTGATATGTGGACACATTCATAGATTTATAAATGTGTAAATTCTTCATGCAAGTCATTTGTTGTTTGTGTATTGCAAACATCCACTAATGTCTGCTTTCTGTAGTCAAAGTCCATTTTGCCTGTTTAATCTTTGGTCACTCAGTGTTCTCTTAACTCAGTGTTTCTAAAGAATTCTTACAGAGTCAGACTACTTATAGTTCTTGCAATAGGCACACAAACAAACAAAAACAGACCTACTCAAAGGGTACACATGCAAGCGGTTATGTTTTCACACAATCACACAATGAAACTGCAGTAAACTGCACCCCAGTACTCCATGGAAATCCTTTATTATCCAAAAACAATAATATCCCTTATGACTTTGCCACACTGATTGACCCACATCTTCATCTGGATTGTGAAGTACTTCATGACGTATTATTATTATTATTATATTTTTTTTCCATATTGGCTACTGAAATTCTTCAGAAGGCTAGATGAGCTCTGAACGCTCCTTGGGGAAAAATAAACAATAGCAACGTTTGTTTCACTAATAAAACAGTTGCAGAGAGTCCATTGTAAAAGCTGGAGAGGCAGCGTCTTTTCCTGGGACTGCAACACAAAAGCTGTTCCGTGTTTTGCGCCTGTTTTCTCCGCCACTAAATGAGACGATGTATATATAAGGCTAATCACGCATAACATCTAGAGTGGCTTCCAGTAAAGCACAGTGTTTGATTTCCATTGTTTGGATCATAATAGGCATGGCAGCCACTGGGTATGCGACAGAAGGGACATGTGTACCACCCACTGTGAGGGCAAATACACCAGTGGCTGCATTGTGCAGCAGGAATTCTTATTTGCAAACATTGCAAACAGATTACATCAATGCACAGAAATAGACAGTCATAAATCAACCCTGACTGGCCAAGAATCTCCAGCTAGAGAGGAAAAAACAACTTATTCCAGCTTTTTAAATGGATTAAACATGAAAATGATTAAGCATTTTCAACAAAGTTAATTGCCTTTGGTTAGAAATTGATTAATACTTACATAACCTTGCCATCTTTCTGAAAGTGGCAGCAGGTCTACCATTTCAATCCATATCTAAACAGCAAGTCATGAACCTGTGATGTAGACATTAGTGACTGCATAAACCCTTAATAAACTGGTCTTGTGCAATGGACTCTGGTGTTATGTCACTCAGAAGTGGTTTCTCCTCTTCTTGCCAGATGATGTTGCTAAGTAAGAAAGAACTCCAAACAAACATCTCCTCACGCTGATCTGAATGTTAAGCAGGGAAATTAGAAAAACCCAACTGGCTCCAGGAACAGTAGCCTATAGCAAATATGCTACAGTAATGTCTGTAGAATACCTGATACAAGAATATAACAAAGAGCAACAGGTATTTGTTAAATTTTAGTGCATCCAAAAAGCAACTGAAAAATGGCTTTTCCCCCCTTTATCAATATTCCCCTGGAAAGGAACACTCCTTTACTCTGAGCTTTCTGTGACATGTCAACATATAACAATACTATCAAAGAGGTGGAGGGATACAGCAAGATATACCCTGATGGTCAAACAATAACACAGTCTAATTAATGATGCACATTTCACCCCTATTTCCTTTTTTTATGCCAAGAAAACCTAATTGATTATGTAATAAAATAATTCTCTCACTGAATAAGATTACAATGAAAATAGTGTAAGTAGATTTCTTGTTCTGGGAAATAAAACCTCGAGTTGTTCCCATGAGCTGAACAAGATCTTTTCAAATTGTAAGATATTAACATGTAAATACCTCATGTTTTGTGTTGCAGTGCCCCTAGGCCCTGCATTATATGCCTCCATGCACTCATAATTATCAGTGATACTAGTGTGTATATGGGCGTATCAACAGGTCATGGTAGTCTAAGCTAGTTCAAACAGGTGATGTGCGGTGGGACCGTGTATACAAAGCATCTAGACTGGCTTTTCCTGGAATGCATGAATGATTCAACAACACACTTGTGTAATGCTTCACTGGTTTGGTGCTATTAACAGTGTTAGAACAACATTATTAGAAGAGGAAAAGAAAACATCCCAACAGTTATCAGATTTGTTATTTGTCACCAACAAGCCATACTTTAAGACAAATCACAGGACGGATTCATTAGAAGCTCTGATGGCCATCGATAAGAGTCCATGC
This sequence comes from Leptatherina wallacei, assembly GCA_028567055.1. Lineage (NCBI taxonomy): Eukaryota > Metazoa > Chordata > Actinopteri > Atheriniformes > Atherinidae > Leptatherina > Leptatherina wallacei. The sequence goes on along the minus strand of JAOXYM010000006.1, from coordinate 26,972,361 downwards.
AAGGCTGAAAGTGTTGATGGCATGCATGAGAAGGTTTAAATCATTAATCTATTCAATGCTATGTATTGCAGAAACAGCACACATTTTTTCTTTCATTGAATCTGAAGAGATCACGCACCAGATTCTCACCAGCAGCCTGCCTTCTGCACACTGCCCGAGTATGGCGTGTGTGTCCTGATAACATTCCGACGGACTGGCCTCTTGCCAGCCACGGGCAAACTCAACCCTTGCGTTTGATGTCGACGATTGGCTCCAGACAGGCCAAGCATTGTGTCCCAAACAATGAACCCCAGACCCACTGAACCATAAACATGTCTCTTTGGGGGCGTTTTCCTCAATTTCTATGCAGGAGACACCCATATTCAGGAAACCTGACCCGACTTTTCTAAATTTAGTAACTCTAAAGCCTCAAATGCTGCTGACTTGGCACCCATCATCGTCTGTCTCCGTCTCTAATAAGGTTACTAAAATATGTGGAATGTTGACTGGGACTCAAGTCTGGGGTGGAGGTCTTGTAATTCAGGAAATTTATCAAGACTAAAAATGGCCAAAAACTTTCATCAACAAAATTAATTTCTGTTACATTTACTGTGGCATACAAAATGTCAGCTCCTTTATTTGAGAAATAAATTATTATGCATGTCATTTTCTGTTAAGTAACACGGTCACGGACAGATTAATAATAATCAACGATGATGGATTGGTTTTATATAGTACTTTCAAGACAACCAAAGAGCTTTACATAGAATCCATTTTTCATTCACTGGTGGTGGTAAACTACATGTGTAGCCACAGCTTCCCTGGGGAATATTGACGAAGAGGTGGCAGCCAATCTACTTCATGCCTCTCGGACCACCTCCGAACATTCATTTACAGTACATTCATATGTCGGTGTTGATGACACAGTAATACGGGTAAAGTTTCTTGCCTAGTTTACTGAACAAATCTACCTGGTATAAACCAAGGGGCCAAGGAGTAAAGAAGGGGCCTTAATTGTATTCATCTGTGTTTATATAGCTGAATTAACTAATGAGATGCAAACAAGTTGTAGATGAAGAAATGTAGACTGACCAGAAAATATTCATAAAGAAGAGCAAAATTACCAAAATGGAGCACAAAAAAACCCATCAACAGATACAAAACAGTCTCAAAAGAGAATGATTACATGGATACAAATACATGATGATGCACACAGATCAAAATGAAATGCAAAATGAACCCATGGAAAGTATGGCTATGAAGAGATGCAAAAAATTACAACTTTTTGACATAAAATGACTAAATTTAAAGGTTTTTCAGCCATGAAAAAATGGGAAAATGACTAATGTGAGACAAAATAAATATAAAGATGAAAACCGACCAATGTGAGACATGAGGTGGCAAATGAAATATAATGAGATACAAAACAAAACACAAAATGACACCCAAAGTAACAATGATGACAAATAAAATGAGTATGAAGAGAGACTGACAGGCTTTTAAAGAAAAGAAAAATGGTCAGTCACATACAAAAAAGAAAGTATGCAAGTATGCAAAGCATATCTGGACTGCTTTTCTTGTGGTCTCATGTCCCTCTCTGTTTGGGTATCTTGACCCTCTGTGAGACAAATAAGTGTCCTCTTTCATGTCTGTGCCCATGTAACCTGTTGTGTCATGATCCGTCCATGGATATGGTTTGGGTCTAAGAATCTAGACCATCATGGTTGTCCCAGAATGTTACTTATTTGCTAAGACCCATTTATTTCTGGGAACTTGTATCCTGATAATCTACTTTATGTGTCTTTTAGCCTGTGTATTGATTGGGATTAGCACGTTATTTCTTTGAAGTGATTTACGCTGCAGTACCACACTTCCGCCAGCTGAGGTCGCTGCTGAGTTTCCTCACAGTCTGACAGGCCTTCCGGTTCCTCTATCGGATCAGCTGACTCTGATGCTGCTGTCAGGAGACCTCACGATCTACACTGAATAGCAATTATGAGAATGAACAAGCCATAGAAACACTTAAACATCTATATTTTTTACAAGTAACAGGAACATCTTCAACACGCAGGTGAGTGAGATTGTTGATCATTGAGAGTTATCACACTTGTGTTGTTGTTGTTGGCAAAGCTAGCTAAGTGGCTGACGGTAGCTAATCCCTGCTGGATGCTGCTTTGACCTTAACCATCTTTTTATGTCAGCCACCAATCGTGTACTTAATCGTTTAACTATTATTTGTAGGGATAGCTAGCGGTCAAGGAGTAAAAACAGGAATGTGATTAAACGGTAACGTGAGGCTGTGATAGACATTCACATTGAATGAGCTCCTTTTCCTACTGTAGCATCGTTTTACTAACCTGCCTAATGGTAAACAGTGTCAGGACACCAGTTAACTTAAATCTAGCTACAAAAAGAATATATGTAAGCACAACACTTAAACTGAACTGCAGCGTTATTCGTAAAGACGGTTCCTCCGATGTCTCTATTAAATGCTGAGGTTTTTTTATTCAGGCAAAATGCAGCAGCATGACTTTCCTCTCAGTTCTCTGTAGGTGCACCAGTGCTTTAAACATGTCAGAGTTTTGGCTGATATCTGCTCCGGGAGACAAGACTTGCCAGCAAACATGGGACAAAATGATGGCAGCTACCACTCGCACCAACAACCTCTCCACCAACCACAAGTTCAGCATCCCAGATCTCAAGGTTAGCATGGATTTCTAGGCTTCCCTGCATGCTGTAATGTTACGCCTTTCCTCCAGGGCAGAGTCAGTAGATGAATCCGCTTATAAATAAAGACATCATTTCCTTTCATGCACACTTCCCAATTATGTCACTACTTATTTCAAAAGTAGTTTTAATCTAATATTTAATATTAGGTTAATGTCACAAAATACTTACCTTGTGTATCCAGTGTCAAGAGCAAGCCGGCTGTCTGTCTGTCTGCATGTTGAAGCAATGTTTAGACAACGTTTTTATCCTCAGCTCAGCTCGACCTATTCCGCTCCTCTCTGTGCTGAAAGTGAAGTAACCCTGTTGACATTACTTCCTCATGAAGCCGTAATGTCCTCCAGGAACACTTAGCAATGCATGAGCAGGTCTGGACAAAGAGGCACCATCCTAAGTACATAGAGGCCCCTGAGTGTCACTGTAGGCTTGTCGAACCTCAGATGTCTGTGTTTAAATAGAGCCCTGCTGACTTCACTTTAAAAAAAAAAAAACATCCAAAACTCAAGTCTCAGAAGTTTGATGATTGATTACTTTGTTTTTGTGTGCATAAACAGGTTGGAACACTTGATGTCTTGGTTGGACTGTCTGATGAGCTGGCCAAATTAGATTCCTTTGTTGAAAGGTATGCACCTTGTTGTACTTGGTATTTCATTATGGTTGTTATTGTCATCTTATGTCAGATAATTAAAAACCTAACATCCACTCCTGACCTTCTGATGTAGCCGACTTACCTTTGTTTAATCCGCTGCCCGACCCTGTGAGAATGAGGAATTTTGCAGGGACCTGAGACTAGTGCGCCCTGCAGTCTAAACGTGGCTATTTACAGTTGGGTGACACATGAGCAGCTTTTTCTTTTGTCATATTTATGCCGTATGACCTATGTGCCATGAGTATAGTCTTTTGGAAATATTGACATGTAAAACTCACACACAGCCTATACTGTCTGAGCTGCCCTTTGCTTCTTTTGTAGATGTTTCCACTACAGTGAGAAAGACCAACCTTGCAACATGGTTTCACTTGTTTTCCTACAGCCTGTCGTTAATGTAGTTCTTTTTTTAAGTTTCTTTCCAGCATATCCAGGAAAAAAAGGATTATCATAATATGGACCATAGCATATTGAGAAAAATGATAAAAAATGAAGGACATGTGTCCAAGGCACTTGTTTATAAGCTTTCTGCTGTGATCTGTGCTGCTTTGAATTGGCGCTGATGTGCTGTAAAAAATTTGCCATCTGAAAGTCGGCAATATTATGAATCTCTTGGCAAGAAATGATCTTAACAGGAGTTTGTGAAACCTTTTGATGTGTCTTTGTGTTGTCACAGCGTGTTTTGATGTCTGCTGGTTGTTCACAGTGTGGTGAAGAAGGTGGCTCAGTACATGGCCGATGTTCTGGAGGATAGTCGAGACAAAGTGCAGGAGAACCTGCTGGCCAACGGAGGTACAGTGATGGCTTTATCAGTTTGCATCCTTTTTTCTTTTTTTTTCAAAGGAATGAAATGTCAGAAAATGCTGCTTTTTAATGTGTATTTGAAATTGCTGTAATAAAAGTAAAGTTTTTTTTCCCCTAATTGCTTGACATGTCTTTTATTGTCCATTTTTCAGTCGATCTTGTCACCTACATCACAAGATTTCAGTGGGACATGGCAAAATATCCCATAAAACAGTCGCTTAAAAACATCTCTGAAATCATCTCAAAGGTACGTCTTTCGGTTAGATTAGGGAAAAAAACGTATATTTAGCTTGTAGCTTTGTCACTGTCTGCGCTAATGGTTAATTGGTTAGTTTTTTCTTTCCTAAAGGGAAGTAGTCGCCAGTGTTACGGTCACTTCACTCCAAGTTGTTGTTGTGTGATGTGTTCAGTGGTCTTTGTTGGTCAGTAGATAATTTCAGCTTTGTTTTGTTATGATCCCACAGCAAGTTACCCAGATTGACAATGACTTGAAGGCCAGAGCATCAGCATATAATAACCTGAAAGGAAACCTGCAGAATTTAGAAAGGAAGAATGCGTGAGTCTAATATAACATGCTGTCTTTGTGATTACAGACTCTTGTTTCCTTAATCCTGTTTGTTTGTTTGTTTGTTCTCTGGGTGTGTGTTGTTGTAATGTTGTCATGTGCCACCAGGGGGAGCCTGCTGACCAGGAGTCTGGCCGACATCGTGAAGAAGGAAGACTTTGTACTCGATTCAGAGTATCTCATCACTCTGCTGGTAGTTGTACCAAAGTGAGTGTAAATTGTCCAGCACGTCTCGATTGGTTTAAACAGAGTGAATTAGACATTAACGTTTGGATAATGTTGGTTTTTACTGTTTTCGCTCTTTCAGGACATCATACCCTGACTGGCAGAAGACATATGAAACACTTGCTGAGATGGTGGTGCCTCGATCCACAAAGTAAGTCACGCCGTTGATGTGAAGTCATTCGACCGATTGATTTAAGATTTCTTATGATGGCATTAAATCAAGCACCGAACATTTCTTCCAGTCTACTATTCGAAGACCATGACAGCGGGCTGTTCAGTGTCACTCTATTCAGGAAAGCCATAGATGATTTTAAACACAAAGCCCGAGAGAACAAGTAAGAGGTTTTGTTCTGTGCAATGAGCTTCTGTAAAGCATGAAAATGAGTGATGCTGCGCGAAGAAAACAATGTTACCATCCCACATTTTTATGTGTGAAGACTATGAGCGTGTTTGTTTATATGGACACATGACTTCTGTCCTCGCAGGTTCACAGTGAGAGACTTTCAGTACAATGAGGAGGAGATGAAGGCAGACAAGGAGGAGATGACACGACTCTCCACAGATAAGAAGAAGCAGTTTGTAAGTGAATGGAGGCTGTGAAGATTTTTTTTTTCAGTAAATATATCATTAAATCTCTTTGTGAAGTTTGTTTTAATGATATTCTTATTGACTAATTCAGAATCTACTCATACCTCTTTGAACCCTAAGCCTATTTTGTTCAAAATTGCATACTCTTAATAAAATGAACATATCTTTGCAACCACGGAGGCTATTTGAATAGTTTGGTGTCTTATTAAAGGTAACACTTGTCAGTGTGTATAAATCACAGTATACGTGTTACTGGTGAAGAATAAGTTAAGATAATGTTGCTTGTGGGTTGTTATAGCACCCCCTAAATAAGTTATATTGTATTTCATGTAGTTATGATTGGAATTATGTTTGGAAAAATTGAAAAAGGTCTTTCCCAGTTTTTGTAGCTCAGGTTCTGCTGCAACATCACTATAATCTGTCCGATGAGTCAATTGTTTAGCTCTGTGCTGACTAAACGCCCCAAATCTGGGGCCTATGGAGTTTAAAGGGTTAAAGTCTAAAAGTAGCCATCCATGTTGTACCAAACCCAAAGTACCACAACGCATCCTTTAACACTTTGTTTGAAGTAAAATCAGTCTGATTGCAACTGTTAGTTGAAGCAGATAGTAAGAAGGATTCATAGTAAAGTGTGTTTATACTTTATTTTTTTTCTCGAGCACCTGCCTCCACCTCCACCTCCACCTCCCCTCCCCTGTGTAAAGCCATAAGTGTTTGCTCTTTTATCAGAAAATGACCAATTACATCCGGAAGCTGTTTAAAATGTAGCTGCTGTGCAGCTGGCAGGAGTCAGAAAACGCTGACCACTCACATTTCCAGTCAAGGTTAAGTTTTTCCACTTATCAGTAGCGTTGCATAAAATGCAGCTTCAAAAAGAGAGCCCTCAGTTTTATGGAAATGTGAGTAAATATGTGCTGCTTATCAGAACCAATGAGCTGGCTCTGATAGGAAGCTGCTACTTTAAGGAATTTATAGCAAATCAACTTTAAACTTAATTATGATTAAAGGCTTGCACATCCAAAACATGTTCTTCTTCTCTGCAGGGTCCACTTGTTCGATGGCTGAAGGTGAACTTCAGTGAAGCCTTCATTGCTTGGATTCACATTAAAGCACTGAGGGTGTTTGTGGAATCTGTGTTGAGGTACCGATGAAGCGTGACTACTGCAGGCCGCTTGCATTGTGTCATGTAGTTCCAGGAGAGCAAACATGTCGATCATGTGGTTTTCTTTCAGATATGGACTTCCGGTGAACTTTCAAGCGATGCTTCTGCAGCCAACCAAGAAGACCATGAAGAAGCTGCGGGAGGTGCTCAATGATCTCTACAAACATCTGGACAGCAGCGCAGCAGCTATCATTGACGTGAGTGCTTCGATAACATGCTGGACGTTAAACTGCTGTTCTTCGTGGTCGTCAAGCAGGCACCACATCTGAACGTAACATGGGCACCGAAGATTTACAGATGTTTTATAATGAATAACATCTCAGTATTTTAATGAAAATCAATAATTTGACCAATACATTTTGTCCTTTTATTCTAAAATAACTAACGTAAATAATTTTTCTATATTTATTTTGTATTTGGAACATCAAAGAAATGTAAGAAATTTCATTCATTTAAATCAGTTTAGAGTTTTGTTCAGTGACTTTTAGATTCTGTTAGAATAATTTGATGTATTGAGATTTCAGGTGTTTAGACTTTGAGAGTTAACAGCAGCTCCCTCTTGTGGTAATAGCTGGATACTGCATTCTGGGTTTAAGAAAATTGTAAACAATACAGTATGTTGAATCAATACATTTTTAATTATGTAAATTAGAATAAAATTTTTTTTAATGATTTTTCTTTAATACAACTTTTTTATTTAAATTGCCATTCAGAATGATATAAAATGCAGGGACACCTGAGATTTCTGGGATGTTTCTGAGGTCAAATACGCAGAACTTCTGCAGATATCCAGGGCTAATTCAGCATCCATCTTGCAGCCTACCTATACTGTGAGGTCTCTCCAGCCAGTAAAAGCCAGTCTGATTTTGACTTTTGTCTTCTCCCTTTTTGCTCTTTCTTTTCCTCACTTCCTCCAATAATATCTTTTTTGCATTTCTTTGCTGAATCAGCCATGATGCATGTTTAAAACTGCTAAATCTAATAAATCAATTAAAAAAACTCCATCTATGCTCATGGACCACATGTTTAAGACAATTCCAAAATTTAGAGAAAACAAGAAGAAAAGGAAAAAATAACATTTCATACAAATAGAAAAAAAAATCCAAATAATCACAGAAAACTCAACAAAAACACAGAAAACAACAAAACAAAAATAAAGTTAATGATTTGTATTTTCATAAAGGCTGCTGTGCTTCCTGCTCAGCTTGAACATTTACTGTCATCACACACTGATGCTCATGCCAGGTCCCCCCCCACCAAAGCATCGTTTTTAATATGAGGGATTTTTTCTAAATATTATCACAACAATCGTGGACACGTCTCCAGTGCAATGTGGAAACTATCATCAAAGATTTCTATATACAAAACTTATTTAATTTCATAACTTTTACTGACTACCGAACCTTAACCAAAGACTTTCAGTCTGTCGGTAGAACAGAAAGAGAGAGAAGGAAGTGAAATAAAGATGAAAGGGAAAAAAAGAACGTAGTGAAAACCAGCAGCCTCAGTATTAGAGGTTGTTGTGTGTTCTCCTTAGACCTGAAGACTTGTGTTACTTGTATAGGAGGGGACGCCCTGTGTGTTAAAAACTAAAGCAGAGCCTCATGCGGCCAGATGGGGATGAGAATGAGCGTTTTGTTGCTGAATTCCGTGAAAGAGAGGGGGAAGTTTTGCCTCTCAGGGCCACCGTAGACACATTTCATCCTACCATGTTGGCTCTTCATCTATTCCACCCAAACAAACCTCCAACGTTAACATTGATTTAGTAAAATGAGCTAAACACACACACGCACGCACGCACGCACGCACGCACGCACACACTAACGCTGCTGCTGCTGTGTTTTTCTCCTCCAGTCAGCGATGGACATCCCAGGCCTGAACCTGAGCCAGCAGGAGTATTATCCTTATGTCTACTACAAGATCGACTGCAACCTGTTGGATTTCAAAGTTTAAACCTTCGCCCTTTATTTTTTTTTTGTGTCCTCATGCTGAGTGTTAAGTTACTTTCTTCCGGGTACAAACGTCGCCCTCCTCCCACGCTGTCCGCATCCTCATCGTCTCTCCTCCACGTCAGCTGCTTGAATGACCGTGCTGCATGTTTATTCCTTGTGGTGAAAAGGCTCATCAACAAGCTTCCACCATCTTTTACAACCAAGGGACTAAAAAAAAAAAAAAAAAAAGACTTTAAACATTGTTTTTGTTTACAGTTTATTTCTTTTCTTAAAGCCTCACAGCTGATTAGCTTTTTGATGTGAAATGAATAAATAAATCATAATGGAGAGTTGTATATTTACTGTGTCATTCCACATGTGATGATGTGTATTGATAGCTACATCTGTATCGGTGTTCACAGAACTGTGTTTATGTATGGGTCGTATCTATGGAAACCACATCTGTACACGTTCCTGGGATTGTGGGGGACCCCTGCAGATATCATGAAACAAAGGTGTTATTTGAGCGTGTGTTGTTGTTGTTCCATGTTGTGTATATTTGCTGTCAAAAAGAGATCTATATCTGAGAGATGTGTTGATTAAATAAACATGATTTAAATAATCAACCCGGTGTAAAGTGATTAATTAGAGAAAGACGCAGATTTTTCTGTTTGATTTGAGGGTTCATTCAAAACGTAGTGAGTACAGTATATCAGATGGTTATGTGCATGTGATAGAAATGAACATGAGATGCGTAAGGAGGGTTGGGTTTGTGATAAGAGAAGCCTTGTGAACGCTGATCATGTGCAGAGCTGTAGGCACATTCAAGGAAACCTCATCTTTGAGCAGAAATCATTAAGAATGCAGCAATAAAACGCTTGAATTTCAATATCGAGCTCGGCAGAAAACAACAACAGAGGGCACCGAACAGAAGCGTCTTCACGTGCAGTTTTAGGGCTCCACAGTACGGTGGGAAATTTCTTATTATGTCTTCTGTGCTCATACTGGCATCTCTGGAGTCCGCCTCCGTTAGACATAAACACCTTGTGTTCCTGGTCTCATCCTGAACCAAAGTTCAACTTATTCCTGGAACAGAGACTCTCTTATCACCTTCCTGGAGTCAGTCTGCTCAGAGACTGGTTTAAAAGTGACACTCGGACCTTGTGTTCAGAGCCCCTTCAGACTGGACTTCTATACGGCTTCTCTAATTGTAATTGTTTACTCTGTTCATTTTACCGGCTTATTCTTAATTAACCTTGATCATTTTTTTCCAACTCACCCAGGCCCACAACAGCCTCGAAGTTAAAGATAGATTTCTTTAATAATTTCAAGGAACAAACAATACTATTGTCAAAATAATACTTATAATAATAATAGTTTTTCTAATGTCTGTCTGTCTGGATTTTGATTAAATTCTCGGAAAATCTCAGAAATGGAATAAAGAATAAGCGATAGGATGATCCAGACCACTGCCTGGATCCAAGAAGTTTTTAAAGGATTCTTTACTGTGGGGAGATGAGGTTGATTTTGCCATTAGAACTAAAAAATAATGGCCACATTCATTTGCAAAAAAAAAAAAGGGGGGGGGACAGACAATGGCTTGGCAGTGGTCTGCACTCTGAGTCCTTCTAGCTTCATTATGTAACAAGAAAATGACCTGAAAACACTTTGCTATCTTTGTGAAGCCTTTCTGTGGGCTTTGCTTATAAAACAGCCTAATGTTGCTGACAGTTGTCCTTTAAATGGTCACATACACAGAGACATGTAAAACTTTAAACACCAGCATATGATTTATATTTGTATAAGTCTTAAAACCTAAACACACCTTTTGACTGTCAAAAAACCACCAAAGTTAAAGTTCTCTAATATCTAAATATCCCAAACTTCTGCATGATTTATTTTTCTTTATTCTTCAACTACAAAAACTTGTAAAAAAAAAAAAAGAGAGAGAGATAAAGTGTAAAACCAAAAGTCGAGATACCATAAGAGTATCTGCATTGTGATGAAACTGGAAGATATGACTTCTTTATCAGCTGTTCTCACATTCTGTCCTTTAAGTGGGTCAAATGACGTGATTCTCCTCATCCATGTGTGAAAATGATATTTTGTGGAACATTATGACTGATTGTGGGTCTTTCCCCGGTGTAGACAGCTTTGCTCTTTGCATGATGGATTGACCTCCTGGCTAAAACTTTGAAAATGCCATCATCGTTTGATGCTTCAGATTTCTGTATTTTGCAGAATTTTCATGACAACAAATTCAATTTTATGCTCAAGGGGATTAATTAGGGCAAAACAGAATAGATATATCCATAGAAAAAGAGGATGAATTTAAAGAAGGCAAGGCAAGTTTATTTGTATAGCACATTTCATGTACAGGACAATTCAAGGTGCTTTACATACAAGAAGATGTTATTGTAGCTGTAACAATTTCTACCCATGTCTGGTGGGGGGGGGGGGGGGGGGGGGGGGGTTGTTGAAGATAGTCTGTTGAGTTCCTCCACTTTCTACTCTTCTACCTTCCCTGTTAAACTTTCAAGTGTAGACCAGGTAAAACATTGCTGTGTGACAACGTAGCAGAATCCTCATTAATTCATACTGCAGATCCACTATTTGTAATTTATCAAGTGAGGTAAGTTACTAATGATTTATCATGAAGGACACTTTTAAGTGGTCCAGTGCATTTCTTTGCCTTGATGCTGATTACATTTATTACACTGTCACTTTATTAGGTACACTTGTTGAATTCTTGTTAACACAGATCTCTAATCAGCAACTCAACACATCTAGTCTTGTAGACATGGTGAAGACGACTTGCTGAAGTTTTAAACTGAGCATCAGAATGAGGAAGAAAGGGGATTTAAGAGACTTTGAACGTGGTTGTTGGTCTGAGTATTTCAGAAACTGCTGATCTACACACACAATATCCAGTGAGCAGCAGTTGTCTGGACCAAAATGTCTTGTTGGTGTCAGAGGAGAATAGGCAGACTGGTTGGAGATGATAGAGGCAAGAGAAAGTGAAAAAAGCACTGGGCTACAGCAGCAGAAGACCACACCGGGTGTCACTCCTGTCAGCTAAGAACAGGAAACTGAGGCTACAATTCACA
>JAOXYM010000006.1:26949983-26960527 GCA_028567055.1 Leptatherina wallacei | reverse complement strand
TATGAGCACAGTGGAGCATCTTCTGATACTTCCAGCAGGATAATGCACCATGTCACAAAGCTCAGATCATCTCCAACTGCTGTCTTAAATGTGACAAATCTGCAGCAACTGTGATGCTAACACACCAATATGGAGAAAAATCTCTGAGGAATTAAGTCAGTTCTGAAGGAAATGGGGTCCAACCTGGTACTAACAAGACCGAGCTAGACCAGTGAGTCTCTATGTCAAACATAATAAAAAATAAATAAGTAGCCCAACACCTTATTTTGATCAGTGTTTAAAAAGGTAAAAACCCACATTATGTGTCGGAGGGATTAGGGAGGTGCTTCTGAGGTTCCCAAGAAATAAATGTGGACAGAAAGAAAGAGAGGGAGGGAGAAAAAGAGAGAGTGGTCATGTGATGAAGCAGTGAGCTTGTTGGGCTGGGATGTAAGCTAGACACACACACACACACACACACACCCACACACACAGTGTGCAGGCTGGAATCACAAAGGCTAAACACACACCGTCTTATGACGTCTGGTACCAAAGCCTGAGACAAACATCGAGTCCTGCTTCACTTATCAGAGCTGCGAGCATCAATGCCCCCGGATTTCTCCTCTCATCTCGGCCTGGACCTGTTCTCGTCATCGGGCCTCCTGCGCTGAGAGAATGAAAGGATGGCCGAGCGGCGATGCGGCGGGGACCACGGAGGACTGACGGATGCTGCTGCAGCGACTCGTCGGGATGTGCAGCAGCACCACGCCGCTATGAATTCACCGGAAGAAGCCGGAACGGAGGACCTGTCTCTGGAGCAGATACTGAAGCTTTATAGCCAACCGATAAACGAGGAGCAAGCATGGGCGGTGTGTTACCAGTGCTGTCGGACCCTGGCGAAGGGACACCGGGGGAGGAGGAGCTCCGCCGCCACCGCCTCCACCACCGGAGCTTTATCAGCGGCTGCTCCGCAGAGGATAGCCGGTCCGGGGGATGTTAGGATACAGAAAGACGGGTCTGTGAAGGTGGAGCATCAGGACTGTGAAGGTAAAATGTTACATAAGACTTAGACTGATGAAACCTCGGATGTAAGGCCACTTGAATTTCACACAAGGCTCAGGTGCTTTCGTTATAAAAAAAAGAGACTAAAAATAATAGAAAGACGAGAAAGTCCACATCATCACTTGCTTTAAAGACGCAGTTTGAATTCTTTAGGGCTTCAATTGTGCAATTAGGCCTGTATTAATATGAAAATTGGCTCACACAAATCTTATTTCGGCTCCACATTTCCCTCCTGCTCAGGTGCTAAATCCACATTTCAGGATGAATCTGCAGGATGATAACAGCCAACAGCCCTGGCTCCATCCCACATGATCTGATCCCTGATACACAAAGGAAAGCCATGTCAGACCCTAGCTGCTCTCACCCTTGTGTTTCCACTGATTTCCACGAACCTATTTCCTCACCGTTGAAGCCACGTGTGTGTGCAAATCATGGGATTTCATCTTTTATTGAGTCTCAGTCTGTTTTTGTCATCTCAGATCAGATCAGGGTGTTCATTCTTTAAAAAAAAAAAATCTGAATTAAGCATGTGATATCAACCCAGATCTGGGCAGTAGTCGGATTGAATAATGCCTCCACTCTGCATGTTCATTGGAGCTCATCTTGTGGGTCTAATCATGCTGCTGTAACTATAAGTGACATTGGAGCCCTTCATATGATTAAAGAGCTTCTATAAAATAATCCAATAAAGCCTGATAAGAGGGTAAATCATTGTCTAAATATTCCAGTGTGGGTTTTTTGCCTGGTTTTCTTTTTTAAAATAAGGAATAAACAAAGATGCAAATCAAAACAAAGCAGATGGCATTGCATGACGTGTAATCTTGCCTCATTTGTAGGCGTGTCTAGAAACAATACACTTAAACCACACAAACACCTCACTTTAGCTTGTCTCTCAAGGACTTGGCATGTCATCGTCCTCTATAATTACATTTCCTCACATAGACTGAGTAAAAGCCCATCTAATAATCTTAGTAATGCTCTACCTGATAGACTAAGGACCTATGGGATGTGCTCTTAACCCATCTAAACATTGCTGAGTCAATGTTATCGCCATTGATTCAATAGATGCTCCACACGCTTCATCTAATCAACTTTCATAAGGAAATCTGAAAGGAACAGCTGTGATGATGATGTTGCTTGTGATCCTGCCAGAGTCTATATGGTTAGAATGAATGGGCTATTTTTAGCAGCATGGAAGCAACCATTGGAGAGGGGAGTCTGATCTTTTATAACCCCCATAATACTGTGTGTAGCATCATGCAACAATATAAGTTAAACAGCTGTAGTTCTGAGTGATTTTTGTTGATTTAGTTGTTCATTTAGGGGGATTTGAATTTGCAAAATGCCTTGTTTTTGTTTGTCTTGCGCTACCTTGTTATCACTAACAGCACATCTTCACAGATGAGCATGTCTGTGTCTTAGCGTTTCCTCTGGTGACGATACAGTCATGTGAAAGGGAAAGCACTCTTCCTCCAGTTCTAAAGTTTTATAGATCAGGATATGATAATAAAGGATTATCTGCCCTTAACCAGGTTGTAAAATGAAGTAAATATAACCTGAGATGAACAATAACATGTGACATATCACACTGTGCCATTAAACTAATTCAACACAAAGAAGCGGTGGGCTAAAGTAGGCACATCCAATGATTTAATATTTCATAAAAGCACTTTTAGCAGCGATAACTGTAATTATTTTTTGCATGGCATTATAAGTGTGATCCACTCTTCTTTACAGTGTTGCTTGAGATTTGCAGCATTTGTTTATGTAGAGCTTTCTAAAAGTCTCACCAGAGGATTTTAATCAGGTTGATTTAAATGCAACATCTTAATTTCTTCTTTTTCAGACGTTCTGTTATAGATTTGTTGCTGTGATTGGGTTGAATGACCTGCTGTAATGACCAGCTTTAGTTCTTGGACTGATGACCTCATATTTGAGCCTAGAATACTTTGGTATGAAGAAAAGTTCATGGTTGGTAAGGTGTTGAGGTCTTGGGGCTACAAAACAAGACCAAATCATCATCCTTCTGCTACCGTGCTGGTTAGGTGTTTATGCTGATGAGGTATGTTTGGTTTTCATCATACTTGGAGTCAAAAGATGTCCACTTTGTGGTTTGTGGTTGGTTCAGATGCAACTTTGAGAAAGAAAAAAGGCTTTCCTTCCTTGACAATCCATACTAGTTCAGTCTTTTTGTGTTCATAATCTCATGATCTTTAACATGCTAACTGTGGCCTGAAGAGTCTGAGGTGTAGCTCATTGTTTGGTAATTTTCCTCTGAGCATTGCATGATCTGACCTTGGGGTGAACTTGCTGGAATGTCCACTCCTGGGAAGATTATCAGCTGTTTTACTTGGAAAATGGAAAACACTTGTTCCCTGTAGAATGATGCACTCACATGGTCTGATGATAACACACACCTGAATGCTAGAGACAAGCAAAGCATCTGCTTTCATGGATGATCAGTTAATCAGTTGTTCTGGACTAGCAGCACCTGTCTTCCCTTTTCCCTTGTAATTCCAGCCCGAAGAGTTAGAGCAGACTTTGGTTTTTACATGTTGCTTCGGCATTTTTGTATTACACAAGTATTACACTTATATTACACACTGTCTTAAGTTATGTGTTAACTTATATTTTTCTATATAAGTTAAGTGTTATTGTTTAAATTGAGTTAAATTCATAGTAGCAGAGAGAGGTTTGTGTTTTATTTAATCATTTTCTCAACCATTTATAGCTTTTCTAATTAATATACAGTGTTTAAACCATTTTAATTTCAGATTTTTACTTATTACAATTAGCTCGTCTAAGTTTAATATCTATTGTCTACATTTTTGGCTCAAAATTAAACTTGAATAGTGTTTTAAAATGTTTTAATATTTATTTTTTTATATATTCAACTTGCATATTCTTTTAGCCATGCTTAATGTTTTAGCCATATCCAGCCATAATTTCATTTTTATTTTTAAATATATCTTTTGCTTTTAGCTATTTTTGTCCATTTACCCCCTTTATGTGTGAATTTACTTACAATAAAAAAATAAAAAATACAGTAAAAAAAAGAGAAAGACTGGAACAAAATAAAGAAAATTCTGATATTTAATCAATTAATAACACTAATTAGATAAATATGAATAATAAATTAATAATATAGAAATAAGTGCATTGATAAGAATGAATAAAATAAAATAAATAAATAAAATGGAATAACTAAATATAAGGAAATAAAGTGGTTTAATGCAAATTTTCGACGCCAGTTGTTAAGCAGTAAAGTACTTACATACATGTTCTGTTTTATTGACTCTTTTGTGTCTTTTATTTCACATTTAGCAACGTTGATATACAAATGTTTAGTCATTTTTTTACCCAATAGTTTTTTCTTTTCTGTTTTGGTTTATTTAGTCACTAGGCCTTCATTTAGCTACTTTTTGAACATGTTTAAATTAATGCATTAAACCTCTACAGTGTGTCAGTTACATGTAGCTTCTTTTATTGAGCATGATAATCATTTCTCATCCATTACGTCCACACATGGTCACATGATAACATCAGATCAGTTCTTCCTCATATCTGGACTACTCTTCTACTGGGACTCAAAACACTTTTGTTTTTAGTCATTCTCACGGTGTACAACAGTTGTTCTTTTTCGGGGGTAAACATTGATCATATTTCCACTTATCCGTGCTGTTCAGCAGCTGCTCCCTCTCCATGATAACAGCCCTGCTAGTCAGAGTCATTCATGTAAATAATGAGATAAATCAGTGGAAAACGCTTTAAGGATTTAGACTTTTGAAGCTCTCATCTGCTAAATTGGCTTCAAATTAAATCCAAACATGGTTAGTTTCAGACTTCATTGTCAGTTAATTCCACTTCTCCCAGTATTCTTTTACTTATGGAGCATATCTTGTTCTTCTGATGCACTTTTTAAATATCTAAACTCATTATGGAGGCAGGAACTCATAACTTTGGAAAAGATTATGTGATGAGTAGATTTAATTTAAGGCTCTTAAAACCTCTTTAAATGTTTCAGGATCATTAAGGAGGTAAATTTGATGATCTGTTCCCCCCATAGCTCCCCAGCACTGCACAGCAACATGGCACTCATATCTGCTGATTCAAGCTGAGGTCACGATGATGTCAAAGTTGCATTCCCGTGCGTCACAATACAGAACTGCATTTGTTTAAAGGGGTCATCTGTTCACTGCTTGTTTGGTCATGAAGTAAAACCGGGCTGATGTTGCCTGGAGAAACATTTAAGTGGGTCTACCTTTTGAAGGGAGTACATTCATGCAACACAGCTTCTTGGAAAGAGTTTCGTCATCACTGGTCACATGTTACTCAAAGTCATAAAAAGATTAAAAATGAAACAGAGCTTTTATTAAAACAGGTCTGGTTTGCACAATGAAAACTACGTCACAGGTCTTTTGCTGAAAGGAGTTTAATGAGAATGTGAATTCATTAAAAGGATGTTAAACCACAAAAAAACTTTGAGATGACAAAAGATGGTGCAGCAGAAATCCTCATGACTCATTAAAAATGGATGTTATATCATAACGTCACTTTTTTCTTAGTTTACAATAACAATGTGATTGATCAACTTATGAGGTTGATTATATTACCATGGAGTTGAAATGTATATTAATCCACAGCTAGAAATAGTTTCCTATTAACACAGTATTTCTTACCATTTTGATGATAACATTTTGTTTCCCCAGCTGTTTTAGGAAATTACCAATCAACTAATTATTTCTGTCATTTATAGATAATTATGTCCTCTCGTATTAGAGGGAATTACAGTGTGTTATAAGTCAAATAAAGTTAGCATGGCAACATTTTCGGTTTATTTTTTAAAGCTGTGGTTGCTCATATAGTATTTATGCTCTATTAGATGTTGTTTATCTTTCCATGTATCTGGATATATAAGTTTCCTGTTTGGTCTTATTTGCTGCTTTCTTGTTTCTTTGCAGGTAAATTCAGCCCTTGCACAACAGCTGAGGTGAGTAATGTCATTGTTTTCCTGTTGTGTTGATTTTATAATAATATTATGTGAGCAAACTTAGTTGTGCACAGTTTCATAGTATCTGCAGTGGTTGGGAGATGGAATAAGTGCATATTGCTGAATAGGAAAGAGACGGATATCAAACATGTTTCATTTGAATGTTTTGACCACACAAAAAGGGATTTCTTTTGGGTTTAATTAGTTTGGAATATAGTTTGCAAAGCTTTTACTGATTACCTCAAAGATTTCAGCAAGTAAAAGTTTCTGAAAAGAAACCAATGGCTCAATTAAGGTATTTATGAAAGGAAGTCTGTGGTTGTTGGGGGATTTAATAATGGCTTAACTGCTAATGGCATAAGTTCCTTCAGAAATACCGGCGAGGCTTTGTTGCATTAGTTCGTTACAGTAAAGAAAGCCAGTCTCAACAACAAAGTTTGCATTCAGAATAAAGCGGTCACCCAGCAGGATTGTTTTAAATCCAGCTCGTTCCAGATAGTGCTGTAGTTGTAAATGTGAATTCTGATGCGGCTATCTTCGATGCTCCCCTGCAGCTTAAACTAATGCCTTCAACAAATTTAACAAGTGCAACTTTTCTTATTTCAGTACACAACAAACACAAAACAAATCGACATCTCCTGTGCAAGGTGTTTATGCAGAATTTGCAGCAGCACAAAGGCAAATGATGCCATTTTGTTTTACTGTTATCATGTCTGTGATTTATTTAAACTGATCTTTAATGCTTTGAAGTAATAATTTCACATTGTTGTGTCTCTGTTCAGAGATTATTTTCCCTACAGATGATATTAAGTTATGCATTGTTTAATCTTATACAGAGAGTTACTGATCTACTTAAAGTGCCTCAACTTTGCTAATAGGTTAGCTTAGATTGTTGGCTTTGATATAAGTTTGATATTAGTTTGTATTAGCCCCGTGTCAGCCTTTTTGCCTGCCTCTTTGAGATGGGTGTTTTGTCTGCTATCTAGGCAAATGCATGGGAAAAGAGAGGTGATCCCTTTGAGCTACTGTCTAAGGTCAATGATGCCATACAAAATGCTAACTTATGATGGTAGTATAAGCTTTTAAGATCGATGCTCGACAATCTTACTTAAAAACAAAAAACTATGTCTTTGTGGAGTGGTGAACTTTGCCACAGTTTCATGATGCCTTTGCACAATTTTTTTTAAAATTTAATTAATTTCAAATCAAACTATCAAACGAACTTTTATGGACCGTTTGTGCATGCTTAAACTAGATGTGCAATGAGATGTTATACTTTTCTAACTTATTGTACAGCTGATTGTACATATCACCTTTGACTGGCTGGTATCGAAGTATCGACTCCAAAGTATCGATATGCCCATCCCTATCAGGAGAGCAATACTTCTGTTATATCTTTAAGACTTCCACAGTTAGCTTACTGTGTGATAATGAAAAATACTTTATTTATCCCTTTTGAGGGAAATTATTGAAAAGTGTTAACCATCCTCTGCTAACACTTTTCAATAATTTCCTGTGTCACATGATTACGACAGCAGACATCAGATGTCATGATGATATTGCTACTGGTAGTGATGATGTTTTGTTTTGATATTTTACTGGTTTAATGCAGGTTAATGCGCATTCTGATTTATTATATTTATCATATTAATATTATGTGTTTTATTTTCCATTAAAATTGTGAATAATCTTATATCAATCTGTAGTTTAGTTATTTTGTCATATTAAACATATTTATTTAATATTTAAACCTTATTCTTCAAGGGGCAAAATAGTATCGGTATCGATGAAAAAGTACCATAACCTAATGATATCGTATCGACATGAAACATTTAGGTATCGCCCCTCCCGATCTCCTGATCCATCTCTCAAGCAAAACCATATTTCCCACCACAACTTTGGGCACCTGCTTTTAGATACTCTATTAGTATAAAATTACATATAAAGTCTGGCTAATTGCAAAAGACTTAAAACAGATTTAAGATGATAAGCTTAAATAAGATTTCATTATATTTATTGGGCTCAATCCTAAAACACTGCATCTTACAATATCCATGTTGTAACATATTTAAACCTGTTTTGTCTTGCACAAACCAACTTACTTTAGTCTGCATGTGCTCTTTGTTCTAAACCTTATAGCCTAAGCCGAATTACTTTCTGAAGACTTGACTGAGCTCTGTCAAAGCCACAGAAAGCATACAACCATTTTCACAGGCTGTAAAGGACTCATGATGAGAAATACAGCTTTTTTGTGTGAAATGAATGATCTGCCATTTCAAAATGTGTGCATATGGATCTACAGTTTACCTAAATAATGTCTTTACACAGCTTATAAGAGACAAATAATATATAGGGCCAAGTTAAACATTGCTTTAACATTATTTAACTTGGTCATTTCCTCCTTCATAGGAGTCCCAGCTGCCTTGTCTGATTGATTGGTAAGAAATGTCGCCCACAGCAAGGCCTCCTGTTTGATGAGCGCTCCGGGAGAAGTTTCAGTGTTAATTAAAGGGCTTCGTGAAATTGCCCTTCCTCCACAGTGTGCAATGTATTATAATCAGCTGCTGTTAACGACTGTGATAATAGCTTCTGAAAAGACTTCTTACAGTTTGGAGCTTTTAGTTTCCCTGCTTATGCTTTTTAGCAGTATTTTAAATGTTTAACCAGAGGTGTTATAACAAAATTCAAGGGGTAGTCTCCTCATTGCGACCTACAAAAAGATAGAGTGGACTGAATAATTTTACTCCAGCAGCAATCCTTTTCTTCTCACTCCAGTTAGCAGACACTGCCAGAATACATGATGGATTCAAAGCCATTAACTGGATCTGGTCAGAAAGTATTTTATGGATCTGATGTTGCTCTTTGACAGGAGATTTCATCCTGGTTCAGTGGAGACATTGTGCAGTAATTTTCTGGGAGATCTGGACATAGATTCGCTGTGTAATAGAGCTTGAAACAGATGGAAAGTCAATGAATAACTTAAGCACATGCACATACAGTCCACAGGAGAAGCAGTGAATGTGAAACTGCATAGACAAATCCCCGCTAAGCAGCTTTGCACCAGAAATCAGTTCTCACAATGCAGTTTGTGGCAGAACGGCTGACAAAACTAACCGCAAGTTGCTGGAGTTGCTTGATGCTTGACAGCTTTAAAGGCATTCGGCTGGCATACAGCGTGGAATTAACCCAAAGCTGGATGAACAGGAGCACATGTGTAGTCATAGCTGACACACATTATCTGCACATGGCTTATAACAGCATGAACTCTTGCAAATGATGCAGCTGTGGATGTCAGATGATGCTGTTTTCTTCATAGCCAACAAGCCGG
Source organism: Leptatherina wallacei (assembly GCA_028567055.1). Lineage (NCBI taxonomy): Eukaryota > Metazoa > Chordata > Actinopteri > Atheriniformes > Atherinidae > Leptatherina > Leptatherina wallacei. The sequence continues at coordinate 26,951,168 of JAOXYM010000006.1, read as the reverse complement.
GTTCAGCAGGCTGTGGTGGAAAGCTGCATGCAATAATTGTTCAATTCAGTGAAAATGGTTTGAGTTTAATTTGCAATCTCTTAAATTAGACAGTGTTGCTGTTTTTAATGAGTTTGTTAATGACACTGCTGATCATGGTCCTGTGATATAGTGTAACCTCAGACATGTGTGGATTATATTTCATCACATTACCCTCTGTCCACGTTTAACTATGCATACCAATGCTATTTTAGAGCTAAAGCTTTTAAGTCTGAAAAAGGATTAGTGTGTGTAATGTAAACAGCAAAGTCACACAGCTGCTATGAACTTCTTCTTGATTTAAAATTGTTATAATGCTGAATGTAAAAATTAATGACTGAGGTGCATGAAGGTATGCCTGAAAAAAGAAACTTAAAGGCTAACTAAGAAAGTGGAGGAATGTATGCTCCTTGGTTCAGGTGTTATGAGAGTACCATGTCTGCAAGGAAAACAAAAGCAACAGTGACCAGTCATATGACAGTGAGTCATGGCAGTATAGTCAGGCAGAAGAATCACAGGGAGCATTTGTTTGTGCATGAGAGAAAATGACTTGGCTATTGCATATGATCATTGTAAGACTTTTTTATGTGTTTTACAAAGATGGATATGGTTGTCAAGATTATAACATTTTGCTTTACACTTAAATATTATTATTATTATTATTATTATTGTTATTATTATTATTATAAGCACTGGAACATGTATGGAATATTTTGTTTGGCCTTTAAGGTTTTGTAAACAAAACAAATTGCATGTGATAGATATCAGGTGTACAGTAGAGGACACTGGTACAATGAGGTGAAATTATAAAAGTCCATCAGTCAGTCAGCTCTCCAACATGATAAAACAATGTGGAAATAAGACATTTCTGTAACATTTACTGAGCTGTTTTTATGTAATGAGGAGAATTATGATTATGCAAACATATAATGATTATGTAATACATGTGTCAGTAGCATTAAGCGTACAGAATCTAGCCATTGCTCTGTCAGTCCTTTACTTCCAACTTAACCCCACTGTCACCTGTTACAAAGTGGATGTTGACTGATTATATTATGATCTAATAAGTAAATATGTTAGATAAGGAGTTATGAATATCTATCTATCTATCTATCTATCTATCTATCTATCTATCTATCTATCTATCTATCTATCTATCTATCTATC
>JAOXYM010000006.1:26910384-26930668 GCA_028567055.1 Leptatherina wallacei | reverse complement strand
GTCAATATTTGGTGGGTCTTCAAAGTTCAGCGAAAATGCCCCAAAAGTCTGGCATGGAGCTCTCCGCTCTGAAAATGGCTGGCAGTCAATGAGTTAAAAGTAAAAGTACTTACTGATTGTATTGGCTAATGCAGAGGTGTACATTATCATTAAGTGTGCTGGCTCTGTATATGTTAACACATCAGTAGTATGGGCTGTATCACTTTCATTAACAATGATACAGATGGTGCTACTGGTAACACTGGCATATCAGTTATTTGAAAGGTTTATGGTTCCTCATTCACCGATGTCTTCTTACGAATCTTTTTAAATTTGTTTTTAAGTTTTACTTGATAAGATTTTTACGAAAACCCCTCTGTCAGATTCATGAACGTGTCCGTAGACCGCAGAATTGTTTGTGTCTTTCCTCTTAGATTGGTGAATACTAATCTGTCACAGGTTGAAGAAATGTTTCAGAAGAAGTTCTGTTTCAGACGTAAGTCAAGAGCAAATTAGGGCCAAACAAAAATGCACATTTGGGCCAGATTTGAGCCACACATTTTTTGCTATTTGTGTTGGACTTATGATTCTGTAAATGAGAAGTGGGTTTTTTTTAGGAGTGACCTGCAGACTAAATGGCATTAACAAAGTAACAAAGAAGACTGACTTCAGAATCCATTGTGGTTGTTTTAGCACCGGTCAGTGGTGGGCAGATAAATTCATATATCAATAATATTAATACAAACGCTGGTATCCATATCGATCGCTACTAATGTGATAACATTGATTCTTTAATGTAAGTTTGAAAACGATCAGAATCTTCATAAATAAGGAGGATAAAGTGTTTTTCGATGGATTTGGTTGACCTCAGCGACAAGGCAACCGGCATGCCCAAAATCAGTTTCCCTCACCGAGTTAATGCCAAATTAGGATTTTTATGGTATGATCAATAAGATACCAATAGAAACACAGATCTAAATTATATACATATCATTTTTCTGTTTTTGACCTTCGATTTTTGTTACATGCTGCATCATAAAATACCTTTCTGAGACAATTTTAGTACAGATGGCTGTGAATATATTTACAGTTGTAGTTCTTTGGAAGATCCATGTGAGGCAAAGTTACAGCAGATGAGACCTCATATTATTAAAAACTCAATAACCAAACTTCAGATCTTATTTTTACATAGAAAAGGTTATCTCGACGTCCCGAAAGTATCTTTACATGAGATATATGAAGAGAAAAAAAAAGAAAAAAAACCCAACTATGTTTCAATTAACATCTACTTGCTTTGCTAAATGAATTGTTTTTGCTACCTCAGAATGAGGAAGTGCTGTTTTTATATTTGATCTATTTTAAAAGTATTATTACAGCTGAATATTACAGCTTATTTTCATTTCTTGGGCAACAATTGAAAATGTACATCACTGTCACAGCCATAAACATCAAATCTATCTGTCAAAGACATAGTTTTAGTATTTTATTTGACTGAAAGGACAGTAGAAGACAGTTCTGGCCCTCATTGTGTAACCCCTGAAAAAAAAAAGTCCTAGTTGTTGCCTTTCATCTCTATCGCTCAGTTAAAGTGTCCCCTTTGTTGAGGACATAATCTCTTAAGTGTACCTGCTGTAATGTGAAGCTGAAGTAGAAATGTGCTGCCAGCCGTGTGATCAACAAGTGAAAAGGAAAACATCTAGAAGAGTAAGTGCCACCTCCGTTTCTCCAAGTATCCTCAGCTCTGCACAAAACATGTCTTTCATGCATCACGATGACTTTGCAGAATGGATCAGTGGTCGGCAGTAAACTGTGAAGCACAGAGTTTCTTACGATTAGCTCTTGTTTACCAGCAGTTGAATGGCTTCAGCAAAATTATTAAATGATTGTGAAATTTCAAGCAAAAAGTATTGATAGCGGTGATACTTGCCCCGGATTTACTTGGAATCGGATTGATACCAAAACTTGCTGTATCGCCCAGCCCTATGGAAAGCATATTCTTTCAAACTTTATGATGCAAATTTGATTGAGAAGATGAGGAAACACTGCTGAGGCAGGTCCGATCAGAATAATGCTGCACTCCTTATTCCTCCTACTGAAGTCAGTTTCTCTGCTTTACTACCACATCCTCACTCATTTATGTTGTCTGATGATCTGTGTGTATTCATGTGTACGACCCTCCCTCTAGGATCGATCATCTCACACGGTGAGCAGTTTGATTGCTCCATGTTTTATGGGGAGATGCTACAGACTGTCTGACATTTTAATCAACACTAAAGTTTTAATCAGTAACTTGAAATTCCTATTTCAAGAAGAAAAACATGTCACAAGATTAAAGCTTTGCTGTCTCACATCCCGGTGATGTATCGAGTACTTTTGGTGCCATTTCTTTACGTTTTCCTGGGGAATAGTCGATTGGAGAAATGTGATCGTCTGAACATTTAGAGAAAATGACATCATGACTTGATATTTAGCCAAAAAAATGTGAAAAAAATTTGGGTTTTTTAAGATTGGATCTGAATTCTACTTTAAATGTTAACATAATAATTACATTTATTGACATGGAGCAGACATTACAGGTGATCGATGCACTTTTTAAATGTGTAAAACGCTGTCTAAATGTGTCTCTTCCTCTAGAATATTGCATTATTACTTTCAGATGATAAATATCCAGAGACATGTTTTAGATTATGTTAAATGGCAATGCGGACGTGCATATTTTAATTCACTTGGTTTATCTTCAGAAGAAATCAAATCAAGATTTTTTTATGTGAATCAGTGCCTCTTCAGTTAAATTGGCAGGGAATAGAAATATACATCAGGCCGGCACCTCATGCATTCTCTGAACTCATTCGAAGCCCACTCACTGGAAAGATTCAGCCGGGTATTAACTTGACAGCTCTTTGCATTTTTCTATTATAGTTAAAAACTCTTACTGTGTGTACTTAGCTCTTTACTGGAGGTTTCAGCTTTCAGTTGCTGGCATTTGACTGAGATTGGGTCTCAAATTTATGTTGTAACAACTCTGTCCGACCCAAAATGCACAAACACAACTATAGAGTAATGGAAAGACATCTTTATGCTTAGGTTAATATATTTCCAGCAATATCAGACAGTATCATCAAAGACAAACACTTAAAAAAGACACAAAAAAAGAGAAAAACATGTTTGAAGAAGTTTAGATTGAATTTTTTTCAGAATCAAAATGCAAGGACTTTATCATAGAGTCAGTGTCGTGCAGCAACTAGTCAATTTTTAGCTAATAGATCACACTGTCATACTATTTATATGCTCATGCAGCTGCTGTTATTCAACAGGAAACATTTGCACCAACTGGAAAGTATGAACATATCTTTAAAATGAATAAAGCAAGATTAAAAAGGATTCTCTAAGAAATATTAAACAACTCAACGAGACAATAATGTATTTAGTGCATCAGCAAACAGATTGTTTGGAAATAAGCTGCAGGCTTACTGAACAGTGATCTACTTGTAGCTGTCCTAATGAATTAGGTGTCCTCTTTTAGGTTTTGGCAAAACTCGCAGTATGCCACAGGATTTGTTCCGTACAGGGACAGGTAAAGTATGAGCAGTACTGCGGTCTGGAAGGCCCTTGTTTTGCCTTTAACTTAATGGTAATGTCTTTTTCCCTCCCTGGCTGTGAACTAATAACTTCCCAAGTTAGATACTTGAATGCTGAGAACTGGAAAATAAAGAATAAGAATGACGAGTTGAAAACCTCAGAAATGTTAGGTTTCTAAGAAGTCCCGTTTCAGCTGCAGCTCTTTCAAAACTCGCTTGTCTCATCTTCTCCCTCTTTCCATCCCTCCCTCCCTCCCTCCCTCCCTCCTTCTACCATCTTCCAAACCATTTCTTCAGGTTGCCTTTTTGCTTTGCACAAATTACAGGCCAAGTCAGGCAGCATGACAGATGTTCTTGTCTTTGGATTTCTGTCACCACAGAGTGGTGATTTCCTCTAGTTTCAACAACTCAACTTCTCCCAAACATAAACCAAGAGGGAGTTCAAGTATTTCATGCTGTGTAATACTGGCCTGCTCCTCTTTCCTCCCCTCAGAACAACTTATCCCCCCATCTTTAACCTCTTTAACCCTGAGGCAGATCTCAAACCTCAGCTCCTCTGAAACAGGTTTCATTGCATCCTTCCATCTAACCTCCATTTAAAAACACGCTGATTTGAAAACCTTCCCGAACAGGGAATTAAATAATTAAGAGAGATTTAAAACAGTACTCCGGAAGGATGTAACGGAGCACAAGAGGAGGTGTTTTGAGATTCATCTCAGCTGCTTTTCCTCCCTATGTCTGAATGATCTTCTCCTGTGTGGGTCTGTGCAGGTGAGTTTAGTCCGTACATGGGCAGGAGGACGTCCAGCACTTTGTCTCTAATCAACGGATCGGCGTCTCCCAGAGTAGAACCCGCCGGTTCTCAATCTGTACCTCAGAGAAAGAGACTTCTGAAAGCTCCCAGCCTCGCTGAGCTGGACAGCTCCGACTCGGATGTAAGTGTCTCTTTTCGTGTCTCTGCATTTGGGTTGGATTTTTTTTTTGTCCCGGGGTGAAGGATTACTGAAGAGTTTGTATTATTGATACATTCAGGATGAGCCTTTTGGGCGTAAATCAGCAAGCAGCTCTAGCGTGGCGACGTCTGTGATGGATGATACATCCCCAGAGTCTGCACTGGGGAAGAAAAGTGAGTCAGGAAATATATCTACCACCCGAGACACATTTCAACCGCCTCCCTAATAAAACCATAGATTGATAGTGTTCAATGTCTTTTAATCTTACAACCTCGCCAGTCATGATTTCCTCATTTCTTTCTTTTCTCTTGAGCCCTCCTTGAGTCCTGAATAAGCCAACAACTCCGTTCTTTCTTTGCCTCATTTTTTCCCTTCTACATTTCTTATCCTCCATCTACGAACATCAGCTCCACCCATGTTCCTGCCCATCTCCTCTACACCTCAGCCAGAGAGGCGTCAGGCCCCGCCGAGGAGACACTCCATTGAGAAGGAAACACCCACCAATGTCAGACTGTTTCTGCCGCCCTCCAAACAGAGCTCCAAGTCTCTGGTGAGTAGATCCTTGAGTATCCTCAGAAATGGAACATGAAATAGATATTAGATTGTTTTAGGCCATTAGAGGGAAAATAACTGCATTTTGTATGAAAACAGTAGGATTTTAAACTCAAAATATCCTTTTTATTGAACTAAATCTCACGATGCATCAAAGTAAACTGTATGCATCATTGTTTTTCTGTGTTTCTCTGGTTTAAAAGCAAAGTGTAGCCAGTTTACTGGTCCAGTTTGGTTTTTGTAACTTAATTATCTGGAAACAGTGGGAGTAATGGACACTAGGAGTAAATATAAAGAGTGGGACTAAGGTTGACAAGGCAGGTTGAAACTAAACACACACCCGTCATATTTCTTGTAAACGTGTATGAAATGCCTCCTCCCCTTTATTTCATTCCTCTCCCTCTTCTATCCCCCTCATCTGTTAAGTGTCCACACTTTTTATATGAGACGGCACCCTCTCTCATTCAGGTTGGGATGATAGCCTCATTTCACTCCTGGATCCCCTTCCTCCTCCTCCTCCTCTGCCCTTCTCCGTCCGCTCTCCAACCTATGCGGAGCTCCCACCCTATCGAGACGTGTGTGTTGGGGTTGGTGAAGGCAGTTTTTGCTCTGTGCAGGGGTGTTTACGTCAGACGAAGAGTGTCAGAAAAGGTTTGCTGGTCTCCTCTCAGTCAGTCCTGGCATAATAACTGTAGCCGCCCATTGTCTCCTAATGATTCCAGCTTCATTAGAGATCATTCGCCTACAGTATGAGCAGGCTTCTGCCATGGCACGGATGATAACAGGCTCATTTAGTGACCAATATCACTAACTTCATTGCTTTTCATAACATTTTCACCCTCTGGTCTCAGTAAGTAGCTACTTTGCCGCTAAAATATCTTTAAATTTGCTCTCATGTAGAATAAATTCTTAGTTTTTAGGCATCACATGTATTTGCAATGAATTATATGATTTTGACACTTGTAGTTTTTTGGGGTTTTTTTAAAAAAAAAAAGACAAAATAATGGAAAGAGTGATGGGATTTTTATGTTTTGGTCTATTTTTTCCATTGATAGAAAGATGGGTTTTAATCTGTAAGAGGATAGTTATTGACCTGGTTTATAAATAAAAACATATTGGAAAGTATCTTACCTGCCATATTGAATGCAGAGACAGAGGTGGATATAGGAGCCATCAGTTTGAAGTTTGCTGTTTGGTTGTTGCCATATTTGGATGAGACAGTGGGGCTGGAGAGGCACCAGAGGAGACTATGCACGCTCATATGGTAGCATCACACACAAAGTAACAACTCTTTAAAGCTAATCCAGATTTATTGTTAATTTTACTTTAAATAATGATATATAATAATCTTTTACATAATGAAAATCATATTGCATTTTTAAAAAGCCTGGAAACTAAGTAAAACCATAATGTTTACCTTTTAATAAGTTTAAAACAGTTAATTTTAGTATTACACTTAAGAAAGGTGGAAAAACTTAAAAGATAATTGATGCTGCAGAGCCAGTTCCATAATACACAATAACAAAGAGCAGAATGAATCTGAATAATCAATCTAGAGCTGCAGTAACAATCAGAGCTGGGATCCAATTCAAGATGGCCAAAGCAAGCCTCACTGTTTCACTGCATCATATTGCACCACATGCTGTTCTTTTCTATGTTGTTTTATTCTACAGAGATGCATTTTCCCTGCTCCAACACACTTGATTCAAGTGAAATGGATTCAATAGCTTCTTGTCATCTTCTTCACAATAAACCCATTAATTTCAGTCAGATGTGTTGGAGCAGGGAAACAACAAAAACATGCAGGATAGCTGCCCTCAAGGAATGGAGTTTGACATCATGTGTTACAGATGATGATTTTGAGCAGTTGAGGCAGATGGACGCCCATCCTGGGTCTGGTTCTGTTGGAGGTTTTCCTTCCTGTTAAAAAGGAGCTTTTCCTCTTCATTGTCAGCTCATGCATGCCCAGGATGGGACATTTTAGATGAAGAAAGGAATTCAGAGCCATCCATTGGTTTCCTTAGCAAGGCTATTATTTTTATGAATTGGATTTATATGAACACAGTTTTTATAAATTGGACTAATGTGGCTCATATGATGGATTTATTTAAATCAGATTGTAATTGGACTACATTGGATGAAATTCGACTGTGTCTGTAAAAGTGTCTGTAGATTATTTTATTGTGGATTGGCTCTTTTAAAAAGAATTAAATAGATGCAGAATTATATACGTATTTATTTCATGCAAAATTGTTGATTACAGAAAAGTAAAAGGGAAAAAAATGTATACAACAAGGTAATGTGGTTCAGTTCATGTTCAGTCGAAAAGTGCAAAAAATCTGGCTGATACAAAGAGGTTAGACTCCTTTAAATGTGTTAGAAATAAAATACATTTTAGATAAACTCTACATCTTTTCTAGCACTTTTTTCTCTTTTGATTAGGATATTTTTGGAACTACTTTAACATACTTTCACTGACTGAACATGTCTCTAAGTCTTATTGCAGGCCAAATTTTTATTTAATTTCATTCAAACTTATCTTGAGTTTGTGTAAACTTAAAATTTTGGAAAGTCATATAGGTCAATTACTTTCCTAACATCTTTGATTTGATTATGCTAACTCTATTCAGGTTTAGTTAATCAGCTAAAACTTGTTTTGATTGATAACAATGTATATGAATGTCTCCTTCTCTTAAACAGAGTCAGCCTAGCCGGAGTAGGTCTGGCTTATTTGACAAGTTTGTTTTAATGAATCAGGTTATATAACGCTAAGGAAGTAAACACCTAAACATCTTTATAAGGAACATAACCATCCTCTCCTCTAAGCTCATGTCTGAAAAAATACAATATGCAAATGCATCATCGTTCAATATGTAAAACAGATGAGCAAATTTCCTTCCATCATAAACTCAGTTTCAAATACAGCATTTTTCTCATTTACTGTATGTCTTTATCTCTATTAGCTTCTAAGCTGCAGCCTATGAAATTCTTGATATAAAAATTCAACATTTTCTTTGAAAAACTTCCGCACCTAAAGGGTTAATTGGTCTGCTGCTCTGCACTGCTTGCAGGAGTCAGGTGTTCACTCCAGGTGTCTCTACATAACATTTTTGTAACCCAGAGATAGCCAGGACCTACTCACGTTGTCCTGAAAGGTGCAGAAAGATGAGAAACACTGAGTCCTGTGTGTTGAATCGGCTGTTTTCCAGGGTCATGCACTGCTCCGTGCGTGTATGAGTGGCCTTGTTGTACGATACGCTGTGGGCTCCAACAGTCAAAATGCTGGTCTTCACAAAGCGTAAATGGCTTTTTGAGGGTCAGGTTTTTAGGCCTAGGGTTAGAGTCAGTGTTAATGGAAGGGTTATGATTTGTCCTTTGGGTTAGGATGAGCAGTAAGGAAGCATATGCACATGAACAGAAGTACAGGAATGTGTGTGTGTTGCTGTTGCAGGAGGAGTTCTGTTTCCCCGTGGAGTCTCTGTCTCTGACGGTAGAGGAGGTGATGCACATCAGACAGGTGCTGGTAAAAGCCGAGCTGGAGAAGTTCCAGCAGTACAAAGAGGTCTACAACGCAATGAAGAAGGGAAAGGTGATTTATTACATAACCATCACACACTATGCTGACACTCTGAATGAGCTGGGCTGTGTTTTTCCAGCCTTGAGAAAAAGAGCATGCACATTCAGTCTGAGGAAATGCCTTTTTTGTACTGAGTAAAGCTTTTTAATTTGTTTGTTTTTTCTAATTCTGTCTTTATCTTGTAATTACAGCTTTGCTTCTGTTGTCGAACCAAGAGGTTTTCCTTCTTCACCTGGTCCTACATCTGCCAGTTCTGCAAAAAGTAAAAAATGCCACAGACATTTATCCTCATGTTTTGCATCATCTATTTACTTATTATATCAGGGATTATGATTGCTTTCATTGATCCCCTCCTCTGTTTTTACCTTCCAACCTTCCTGTTGCAGGCCTGTGTGCTCACAGTGCTGTAAAAAGGTACGTCAGGCAGGAATAAATCAGTCAGCCAATCAGCCTGTGCAGAATGAAATAATGACACAGTCCGATTACAAAGCTTGAATATTCTTCTCAATAACTGTTACTAATCTTTCATCTCTATCAGATGCGGCTGCCATCCAAACCTTATTCCAGTCTGCCCATCTACTCCATTGGCTCAAGCAACACTCTCCCCAGAGAGAGAGTAAGTGCCATGACTGCTGTAGGACAAGGACTCTCTGTGGCTGGAGGCCCGGAGCCATTAATGGCAGAAGGAGGGGCCACTGCATCCCCTCCTTCAAAAGGAAATACAAATGCAGCATCTAAAGGAGCTGGAAAAGCTTCAGGAGCAGCAGCTGCTGTTAAAGCTGACAAATCCTCCGGGAGCCCACAGCGCCACGGCATTCAGAAGACCATGTCCAAGTAAGAGATACGAGCAGCATCATTCACTTTGTCAGGAAACGTTCGTTCTCGTTTCAGCTAAATTTGCAGCGCAGACAGCAACTGAAATGAGGCCCTAAATTCTGCCGGTTTAAAGCAGCGAAGCAGATGTACCGAAATGTTATCCTGAAGCACAACACTTATTTAAGTTGCTGCTTTTAGTTCATGTCCTCTCCAGCCATCTGATTCTTCCACTTTGACTCTCCAGACAGTCAATCGCTGACATCTAGTGGAGAATTTAATAATTACCATTACAAGACCTGCAAATCTCTTTATCATGCTAAGAAAAAACAAAAACAGGAAATGACCAATGATTATACTTTAATTTTAGATTGGTTGTTTTATTTGCAAGCTGCATCATGAAAATATGCCAACTGGTTACTGGTGGATATGAGAAGAATTTTGAGATCTCCCTGGAGAAGCAGACTGGAGATTTCAATTTAAGGCCCAATATAGCCCAATTCAATTCATGAAAGATGGATTAAATTGGGCTATAAAAAGACGAAGGGAAAAATAAGAGATCTTTACAAGCCACAGAAGGTACTGATGACATTTGAAGGAATAATTGATATAGTCAACCGACCTCTTAACCATCTTTGTATAGCAACTAAATCGAACATCATGCATCCCCTCAGTGTCTACCACAGAGAAACTAATGACCATGCATTATTTAGAGAAGGGCTTCATTTCCTAAATATATAAGTACCTGGTAGATGGATGTACAGAGACATCTCTAACAACCTGGAGGCATATAGAAACTACTAATACCCGCCTGATATTCCTGCCATATAGCTCGTTGATACAAACATTTACAACTCCAGAAAATTCAGCAGATATAGTCATGCCTGCTATCTGAACCAAATGTGAGAAGGAATAAGGTACATGTGTTTGGCAGTGTACTGAAATACAAAGATTCTGACAAGATGTAAAACAATCCAAGACATTTTACAGATTCAAACACCCTTAGCCCCACAGTTGCATCATTTCAGGATTAACATCATTTCCATCAGATGTGGGACCTCTTCGTTTACTAGTAACAGGAGCAAGACCGACACAACAGACTAGTGAGTTATATAACTCACTAGTCTGATCTCCAATCAGGAAGTGGAATAAATTGGGGATGTGGAGGGATTTTGGTTTGTTTTGTTCTTTGTATGCAGCTGTGTGTTTCTTCGTATCCTGTGAAGGCAGTAAAAACAATGTAGTTAAAGAGTTGAATTTTGAGTTTTCACCACATAAAGCCTGAATAATGAACCCTACCTCTGGTTGGTTTCAGAAACTACAAGACCAGTCTGACAACATCCCATCCTCTTGTCTCTTCCACGCAGGTTTTCAAAGCACGGCTCTTTAAAGTCTCACGACGAACTGGAGCTTCCCCCGGAGCTGACGGAGGACTGGGCCACCATGGAGGTGTGTGTGGACTGCAAGAAGTTCATCACTGACATAATCGCCTCCAGCAAGCACAGCCTGTCACTGGCCACCAAGAGGGCTCGCTTAAAACGCAAGACGCAGTCCTTTTACTCCCCGAAGGGACGGGAAGACTACAGACCCTCCGAACGAACAATCAATGAAATCTAAAACTGCTCATGCGTACGTCAGTCAGAGAAAGCAGTCACAATGATGGTCTGTGTCTCTATTTCTTTCTTTTTTGTTTGTTTTGTTTTTGTTGGGGCTGTATCCTGATCATTGTGTACAGCTTCTCCAAACGAGAACTGTTTTCTTTTTTTAACATCACTGATATCAAAGTATATCCAGTAACTACTGGCCACAGACTTCCACGTGACTCTGAAGGGGAACTTCTTCTTTCTGGTGGCACAATGTGGTCCAGTTCAACTCACATTCAACTCAAAGCACAATTAAGAGAGAGATTGTGTGTAAAGTGAGAGTAATGCTCAAGAAACTGAAACAAATATTAAGCTGTACATTTTATATGGGTTATAATTTAGTTTTTTACCTCTGTATGTGTGTGTATGTGCGTGTGTGTGATAATGATTGCTCAATGAAAAACATCACCCTCGGTTTTTGATCTTTTTTTGCTGATGATGCTCAGGGAGACCCTCCCTCGTCAACGCTACTGTCAGCACACCTAAAAGCATGAGTCTGCTCTATTAGAGGATACGAAGGAAAACATTTCCTCCATGTTTCTTTTCCTCCTGAAACTGCGACACGAAGAACATTTAAAAAGGAAAAAAAAAGCTGATTTGTGCCAAACAATACTTTTCTTTGTCATCTAGAAGTCCCTGAAGGAAAAGTTACTTCTCTGGTGGATCTGCTGAGGTGGACAATCAGTGCAGATTAAAGCCCCAACTATCTGAGATCTGCGTGGGCAGGGTTTGATTCTCAGCAGTCTGGTGCTCTGGAGTTTCAAAGGCAGCGTATCAAAATGGACAAATTAAAGTCAACAGGGGCTGAGCTATTTAGAATTTCCTCTTTAGTTTGACTGTCCCTCGTATTTTTTTTCTTTTAAATGCCACTGTTTCATGACACAAGTTCTCTGTTTGAAAGGCAATAGTCCAGATGTTTAGACAAGTGTTTCCAGAGGACTGTGACGTGCTCTTGAGTGTGCGGTCAGTGCTGTGGTTGTACAAGCAGACGTGTCCAAACATCGATAGATTCATGTGTGGGGTTATTAAGACTTGCCTTTCTTTAATAAACAGGAAACGTCTGCATTCTTTTGCGTTTTGAAACGTACCTTGATCGATAGATATAAAGTACTTGTTATTTCCTTTTCTTTTCATTACGATTCTTGACTTGTGTTTGAATGTTTGCATTGTGTAAAGATTAGTCATGATATAATGCCTCATGTACAGATGATGTGACCCAGTTCACTCTATAGGCTGCAAAAAATAACAACTCACTGTTCTGCTGTTCATTACACACAGTAAGTCCTCTTAAAATGCCTTTATGATTTCTGCTTCTCATCCAAAGCTGGCAGGAAGTAAAATCTTCCTCCACGCCTGGATGTGCTTCATCACATGCATCATCTTCCTTCTGAGATATTTCTGCCTTAAAAGTTGCCTTTTTTACGATCGCTCATACGTTTAAAACAGCCATCCACTGTTACTGTACATACTTTGTTTCTATTGGTTTGTTTGTTAGACCAGGTGTGTGTTGCCTCGATAAAGATAGCGCTAATGGTGACGCTACTGTAGACGTGCATCTCTGAGAGAGAGGGGGGGGGGGGGGGGGGGGGGGGGGGGGGGGGGGGGGGGGGGGGGGGGGGGGGGGGGGGGGGGTAGTCCTGTTGAATTGTGGCCAGGTGAAAAGTAAAGGAGGGTGAGATGGAAGTCCTCAGAGGAAACCTTGCAGTGTGACAGACAGCATCATGCATGTACTACTGTGTAGCTTGTACCCTCAGTCTGTACTACCTTTAATCTGTAACTCCCTACAGAGAGTGCAACAAATGATGAATACAACAATAAAATTAAATGCAATATCCGATTATTGTCTATCGATTGTATTTGTGTGAGTTAAAGGGTGTATTCTGCTTGAAAAATGCTTCAGGGTATCCCATAGTATTAAGTGGAGACAAAGAAATACCATACAGACTAAGTATGTGGTAAAAAAACAAGTGCATCTTGCATAACTAAATGACCAATCACATTCAAGTCAAAGAGCACTCTTCTATTTTGTTTTCTGAATGTAAGGAAGGACACTTTCTCTCCAGAAGGAAGCGACTAGAAACGTCCTATCTTATCAGAGAAGCATCTGCCACTTCACTGCAAATGATAAATTAGCCTCGAGCTGCGGATGCCGTGAGGAATATTATGGCTCCAGTTCTTTCATAAGTTCCAGAAACCCCTCTTATCAAATATTTATAGGCTATCAGTCAGTATAAATGTCTTAAAGATGATGGTATTTGTATGAATGAATAGGAACTGCAGTAGCTTGATTGTGTTGATAGAAAAGCAGTGAGACTTTGTTGAAAGAATACGCAATGTTAACCCTTTAGATGTGATGCCTCCATTGCCTCATTTGGGTGAAGAGCAAGTAGTTGAGTCAGCTTGATGGATAGTTGTTTTCCTCACAATTTTCTCTTGGGGCTTTGTAAGATTTGGCCTGGATCAACCCTTTGTCTAAATCTGGCATATTTAGAAGTGTTCCTTTGTCTTTTAATATGCTCTGTCCCTGTCAAATAAACAAGTAAAGTTGTTGAAAAGTTAAGACAACTGCTGTGTTTGAACTTGACAAAAAAGTCATACCATTAAAGTGTAAAACCCCAAACATTCCCAAGCACTGCTTTCTCAGGGTAGCTTTGCTTTCTAGCTTCCTTCATTTTTGTTCTGCATCAGCTCAAGTTGATGCTAGAGCGCCCTCTGCTGGAAAAAGGGAAGCACTACTTCTAACGAGATAACAGCGTCCTGTATGCTTTATATTTTAATACTAGGCGTCTATCCTTGTTATAAGATTACACTGGAAGCTTTTGTGGTTGGCAAGAATGGCCTCCCGTCAGAAGAAACGTAGTCAATATGTTATCTAGATCGTACGCAATTATTTTGACATCCTTATTTCAATTATGCCACGTAATATGCTTTGAATTAATATGTCAGACGTTCAAATGAAGTATTATAATTGTATAACTTTATTACAATGGGACAGTCAGCTACTATAACAGACGCTTGTTAGCTTTTCGTTCATTTGCGGTAGGACAAGATGTCATTGTGACAACTGGGCATGTTGTGGGCATATTAAATCCTTCTTAATCTGCGTCAATAAAGATATTTACAAGAAAGACCAAGTGTAGCTCTTTTTTTATTCACTGCCCGAGAAACTGGACAATTGTTTTTATTTTTCTGGAAATTAAAAGAAGAAAAATCTGTATTAAAGTTAGTTTCATTCTTTTTTGTGCGGGTAATTAATTACATGACAGATCCGTAAATAAAAAATAAAAGTTTAAAAACAGAGAAAGCGTTCCGTTTCCATAGCGATGTGTAAACTATCACTTCCGGTTTGTGCTTTCGGCCCAGTGGTGTTTATTTCGATGAATTGTGTGTTTTTCTTCAGCCTGAGAGCTGCGTGCTAAGAAGGGGACTGAAGTAAGTGACTTTTCTTATATTTAGAGACGGAAAATGAGTTAACTTTCCCCATAACATTAAACAGTTAGCCAGTACCGTAACTGGGAGAATTTCTGTTGGTAAATGGAAAATGATGAAGTTCAGCTGTTTTTATTTTGTATCCTTATTACTTTCTCTAAAATATTAATGTCAATGTAAAACGTTTCTGCTGTTCTCTAACAAAGTAATTTTTTTACAGTCACTGGGTAATTCACCAAAGATTTATCATAAAAATATGCTAAGAGATCGACTTAATGCTCTGGTTCAATGACAGCAATCCTCTCCATCTTGCTTTTAACATTTGGACATCATCAAACCAAAACAACATTTTTATATTGTGGTGTAACCAACACTGTTGATAGCTTTTGAAAAAAATTACCATTGCATTTTCTGTACATTTAACTCGAATCATCACCTGTACTCACCTGTCCACAGGATGTCTTTATCCAAGATTCAGAGTCTTAGAATAGCAGCCATACTGGAGGACTGTGCAAATCAGCTGGACATACTGGGACATGTCCTATCAGTCCAGATCAGAAAGGAACCAAACTTGGACCGTGTACAGGTGATCTTATTGTATTTATCACAGTGAAACAGCTACTTGTCCTCTGATCTTACAACGATATGAATTTATTTAAAATATTAT
Organism: Leptatherina wallacei; assembly: GCA_028567055.1. NCBI lineage: Eukaryota > Metazoa > Chordata > Actinopteri > Atheriniformes > Atherinidae > Leptatherina > Leptatherina wallacei. The sequence continues at coordinate 26,915,477 of JAOXYM010000006.1, read as the reverse complement.
TTTTCTTCACTTATGAAAAATGTATTGAAGAACTCTGACTCCTGTGTTTCTGTGTAGGATAAATCCATGATTTTCAAGCATGCAAAGGGCTGGTGAGTAACTCTAGAACAGCGATTATGTTGCATTCAAAATTTTTTTTCCTTTTAGAAATGACATTTATGTCTCTGCAGTCAATCGATTTCACAACAGATGTCCAGCCTATGTTTAGAGCTGCAAGAGAAGCAAAGTTTCGCCTCTTTCCTGCAGGTTGTGGAGGCAAAGGAGCAGGAAAAAAACAATAAGGAGAGAAAAAGGTTAATTGCTGCTTTTTGCCCGTCCATCCCAATAATAGTGATACGCCTATCCTCAATCATGTTAACAGGAGTGTGTAATCATAAAATCTGTGTCTTCATCCAGAGAGATAGCCATAGAACTGAGCCAGAGAGAACTGAATCTGCTGAGACAAAAAACTGAGCTCCATGACAAGAAGAAAGAATTAGATGTAAGAAGTTACATGTCTGTTGCTGTATGAACTGCTAGTAAGGAGAGCAAAATGAAAACTTTTTCAATGCTGTCTCCATCCTTAGAGGTTGTGCAGCTACTGTGCACATCTGAGGGACATGGCCGCCCTCAAGAAGACAACTTTGCAGGAAAAAATTGCGCAGAAGCCAGTGCAGGAAAAGAGATGTGAGGCTGAGAATCAGCTGGAGGATGAACTTGAGGTACATCAGTCTACTATCTGTCAGGATCAATGTAGTTTCACCCTTCCAACAGGACAAGTCCAGTATTCTTCCACAGGTTAAAACTTATCTCAATCATGTTCTTTTGACTCCTTCTCTCTCAGCTACTGCAGAAAATGATGAAAGAGGAGAGGAGAGTTCATGAGGTGTCAGAAACATTCCTGAGAAATAAGCAGAAGGTTAGTACTTCAACATTACTACTTAATGTATTGTTATGAAATTGCTTCTCATGGATGTCGGCATTAGTTTAACTGCATGTTAAAGCAGAAGGTTGATTTTAATGCTAGTGGAATACAATGAGTTCAAAGCAGTTTAGTTGAAATCCAGTTCCTGGAGCAAGTCCTACAATCTTGAACTTACAATTAGGAATGGTGTTTAGAAAACACCTGGAATACATTGTTAGCTGTTTAGTGACATAATCAAGCAAAAAAAAAATAAAAATCAGGAAAGTCTCACTAGATTTGGGATCTGCTGAGCCAGAGTGCAGAGGACCCAAATCCAGGTAACCACTTTATTGTGCTATATTAGATGACCTAACAGTGGCCACTGAGTCTTTGCCTGGAGTAGGATGGATCTTGAGCAGGCTAGGAGGTAATAGGATGGGTCAGGATGTCGTTCAAGTCAGCAAATTCAAGATCCTTAGTCCTGAAGAAAAGCAAAGCAGTTAATAAGTTCCAGCTTATTCCCACCATCAATTCCAACCATCTCAGGGTTTCCCGAAAAGCATCGACAAGACAGGCCTACCAGGCAAATTCCAGATGTGGATTTACCAGCATGGGATTTTGCTTTGGATATTGTGACCACTGCTCCTCTTTGAATTCCCAATCTCCACCATCATAGACTTGAAGAGGAGAGTCAGCCGCTACCTGAGGAGATGGTTAACCCTACCACAGAGCTCATGTAACATCACTCTCTATGGAAACACCTGCAAACTGTCACTCCCCCTTAAATCCATCGAGGAGGAGTTCAAGGTAATTTGCAAGCGAGAGCACAAGTCCTGCGGCTCTGGACATCAACAGACCCAAAAGTCTCCAGAGTACAGGTGGTAGTCAAGACTGGCAGGAAGTAGGGAGCAGAGGTGGCAGGGGAGCAGGCAGAATCCCACTTACAACATGGAGTCTGTGGTCAGATGAAGGGCTGAGCTAGGAGCCATTACAGCCTCCAGCTACTACAACACACGGGGGAAGGAATGGAAGCCACTGGTCCAGGATGAAGTGAGAGTATTTGTGGAGGAGAGGTACAGCAGAGCAGTGAGGATTAGACAGAAAGGCGCCAGGAACAAGTTGGAAACAAGTTTTAGAGAGGAAGCCTTGGGCAGGCAGACCCACACCGCATCAAGTTCGTTGTCCAAGTCATTTATGATTCGTTGCCCAGCCCATCTAACCTGCTCTGTAGGGGTCTGGTAGATTCACCAGCATGCCTCCACAGCAAAAATAAAAGAATGAGCATCTTTTACTGGTTGAGACATGGTGACAGAACTAATCTGCATATTCAAAGATGCTTATTAAATTAGGAAAAGATTAAGCGTTTGATCTTAGCATTCATAAAGCCTGACAGGATTATTTTTTTGGAAAAACTTTAGTATACATCATATGATTTTGATAACCAGAGATGAGTTTTTAAGAGTGAAGAATAAAGAAAGTTAATTCAACTTAAAATTCAAGGTGAAGGAAAGATCTTAAAAACTTGTTTTACACTCACTGGTAACTTTATTAGGTAAAACTATTCAACTACTTGTTGACAGAAATATCTAATCAGCCAATCAAATGGCAGCAACTCAACACGTCTAGTCATGTAGACATGGTGAAGACGACTTGCTGAAGTTCAAACTGAGCATCAGAATGAGGAAGAAAGAGGATTTTAGAGCCTTTCAACGTGGCATGGTTGTTGGTCTGAGTATTGTCGTGCTGTCGGATACTTTAGGGACCTAGACTCTAACCCCTATTTGCCCAGGGGAGTCCCTATACTTTCCTAAAAACAGCAGTGCCTTAGTACATCCGCTACTAAGTACAGGAGGTCTAAATCAAGGTCTTACAGCTCAACCATAAAAAGGACGCTCAATCTTAAGATTGTGTCCTTCCTTACTCCTATTCTCTGCCCGAAGCAGTCTCAGTTAAAACGTGCAGTAAACTTACCTTCTCCGAAAAGAGGAAGAATCTGATCCTGTTCGAATGACGGGAGGCCTCTAACACCCTTTAAACTTACTCTATATAATAATGAGTCTTAAACCTTCAAAGAGAATTGGGGTTTCCTCAGTAAATGCTGAGTTTCCTTTTATTAAAGAGCCAAAAGCAAAATATAAGTTCTACAGTCTTAACAGAAATGTACAAACATACTCCTAAAGCCAAAAGTCTGATTAATTATTAGATTCCTTTTCTAACAAGCTAAAAAGTCGTAACCTTAGAGGTTGCTGAAATCCTAAAAGAAGATCTATTTGCTCTTTCCAAAGAGGAAGAAGAGCACGTTCTGCTCTGGGTTCACTGCTTTTATTAACTCTATCTTTAATTTACTCCTCCTGTGCTTCCTGTCATCATTGTGACGTAGGTTTGGCTCCGGTCAGGTACCGGGCCTTCCTAAAAAGATCATGTCAAAAGGACTTGGCCTTTTCTCTAACATCTTTACATGCTAGAATCACTAGCATGTCCCTGCATCCGGTTCTCAACCGCAGCTATAGGCAACATTCAGTGTGCAAGCTATTTTTAAAAGGAGGAAGTGCAGCCTGTCTAAAGACAGAGACTTTTCATGCCTCCTGTATACATGATAGTCGCAATCAATCAGAATATCCCGACCCAAACCGCGACGCACGGAGAACGTCATGATGTAAATATGCTTCCTGTATCCATGGCAACAACAAAAACAGTAGGAGGAGACGTTTCTGCTTACACTTTTGAGCTGGTACCGACCCGCCGGCTTTATGTGGTACCGACCCGCCGGCCGTACCTGGTACCGACCCGCCGGCCGTACCTGGTACCTACCCGCCGGCCGTACCTGGTACCTACCCGCCGGCCGTACCTGGTACTGACCCGCCGGCTGTATCTGGTAGCGACCCACCAGCTATATCTGACACTATTGTGCGTCATGGTCCTCACTAGAAGGAGAGAAGGTGGAGCAGAAAAGGGAAATGGAGGTGAAGTTGAGCCGAACTCATCCAGCTTCCTGTTTCCACCACTGTGATGAAAACATTGTTTCTTCTTCGCTCCAACAGTCTGGTGTGATGCGTCTTGTCGCTCCATTTTTATTTACTAGTTAAAAGACCAAGAGTCCTTGTGGATAGAACATGTAGAAGACAATTTAATTTTCCTTTCCATGGAGATATTCCCACACGCCTTTAAACGACCACATATTCGGGTTGGAAAAGGAGTAACCCAGGAGTCATATTCGGGTTTCTGCCGTTGTTCACATGGCCGTACGCAACCAGGTTATTACTAATATTCCTGTTATGAAAGGGTTATTGGCTGCATGTAAACACAGTCTATGTTTCAGCAGAGCAGGAAACTGATGGAAATCAGTTTTTGCTGAGTCAGGCCTGATTGCTTTTATTCTCTTCCTGCACAAAATAAAAATAAAACTGAGGGTTTAAATGGCTAGATCTGTAAATAGCTTCTAAATGTGTACTTTGTATACCAACCATTGTTAAACAGAAATGAAAATGTTACAATCATAGTTTAATACAATATACTTAACCTTTCTAAAATATGTTTTTATTCTTTGTCTGTTACATTTGTTTTCCCCCCAGTCGGCCTGCACCTAAATAAAACTACAATTTTATCATACACACCACTTATTCAACTCACATGCTAGTTTTAATAAGGTTAAATATTCAGTAAGTGGACCGGTGGATTCCTACTTCCCCATCGACTCATGCAGTAGTTTTCTTCCATACCGGTTCCCTCTCCTCAGCAGCAATGTTAGAACCATATTGAAATGATCTTTATTCTGTATATAACGTCACATTAGAAACATTTTAGTTATGAGGCATTTGGCTAAACTTTGTACTGTTTTATACTGTATGTTTAGTGTTTATGTTTTTAATTGCTAAATTATTTAGAAATTGGGGAAAAAAAAATTCAACATTTTTTTCAGTGTTTAATTTACATTGTTGAAAAGAAAAGTGATGGTTTCAGGAAAGAAGAAACAACCAAAGTGAACATCTGCAGCTCATCCAGATGCTGCTGCTAGAGTTTTAACCAGGACTAAGAGATCTGAACACTTCATACCAGTTTTAAAGTCTCTTCCCTGGCTTCCAGTCAGTCAGAGGATAGATTTTAAAACTCTACTAATTGTTTATAAATCCCTTAACGGTTTAGGCCCAGAATACATCTGTGATATGTTCAGAGAATATAAACCTGCAAGAGCTCTTAGATCCAAAGACTC
>JAOXYM010000006.1:26897972-26910284 GCA_028567055.1 Leptatherina wallacei | reverse complement strand
AAGTTCCACAGTTTTAACAGAAATGTACAAACATACTCCTTAAGCCAAAAGCTTGATTATTAGATTCCCTTTTAACAAGCTAAAAAGTCGTAATCTTAGAGGTTGCTTGATAAGCTATATGCTCTTTCCAAAAGAGGAAGAAGAGCGCGTTCTGCTCCAGATTCACTGCTTTTATTCACTCCATCTTTAATTTACTCCTGTCCTTCCTGTCATCATTGTTACGTAGGTTTGGCTCCGGTCAGGAACCGGGCCTTCCTAAAGGCTCTAACATCTTTACATGCTAAAATCACTAGTATGTCCCTGCATCCGGTTCTCAACCACAGACTTGCATGCAGAGTTCATTTGTGCAAGCTATTTTTAAAAGGAGGAAGTGCAGCCTGTCTAAACGGAGAGAGTCTTTTCAAGCTTTTGGCTGCTAGGAGCAAACAGGTTAAACATTTGAAACTTTCAAGCACAAATACAACTGATACATTTCAGATACAATTAAAGGTTTGGGCATGGTTCAATTCTAACCTAACAACAGTATTTACTGGGATTTTCACACACAACCATCTCTAGAGTTTACAGAGAATGAAGAAAGAAGAGAGAAAATATCCAGAGAGCAGCAGCTGTCTGGACCAAAATGTTTTGTTGATGTCAGAGGTCAGAGGAGAATGGGCAGACTGGTTGGAGATGATGGAAAGACAGCAGTAACTGAGGCTACAAGTCAAACAGACTCACCAAAACTGGACAATAGAAGATTGTAAAAACGTTGCCTGGTCTGATGAGTCTCCATTTCTGCTCCACATTCCGATGCTAGGCTCAGAATTTGGTGGAAACAACATGACAGCATAGTTCAATACTGCCTTGGTTGAAGCTGCTGGTGGTGTATTGATGTGGGAGATTTTCTTGGCACACTTTGGGCCCCTTAGAACTAGCTCTGAAGGAAAAAGGGGTCCAACCTGGTACTAGAAGGTGGACTTGATAAAGTGGCCAGTAAGTGTAAGGATGAGAATAGGATAATGATGTTTAGTTTTTTGTTTACATATGATTGTAATATTTAAAATACATGAAAAGTTGTCACTCTAGTTTCCATTTAACGTACTCTCTCATACAGTCATTTGCCATGAAATTGTCAGCAGTTACGCATTAATTGCTGCTAGAGATCACACAGTCACTTACAACTTCTGCAGCAAGAGCTCTTTGACATTTGTGTCTTATTCCCTGCAAAGAAAAGCCCTTTTATAGTTGTTTCTAAGTTTTTTTCTGAAAGATTTTTTTTTACCATTCTAATGCCTAAAGGATAGTTTTGTCACGATGAAGAGGGAAATTGAGGGTAGCTGATCTCATCACAGAGGAAGCAGAGATATGAGACCCTAACCTGAGGCTATGTGCCACAGGAAAAAACTAAATATACTATAGTGCAACAAGACCAATTCCAGCTGCGAGTTCAGAGTGAGCTAATCCATCTCATAGATTACTAATATCGCAAATAGACTGCGGTTATTACAGAGGTAAAATCTTAAACAGTTGCACTAAAAGAATTGACTGATAACCAAAATGCAAGTTGGCATAAATGGAAACATACACTGATCTGAAACATGTGTTTCATTTTAATGATTATGTTGCGATGAACTGGCGACGTGTACCCTGCCTCTCGCCTGCTAATTGCTGGGATAGGCTCCAGCTCACCCGCGACCCTGAATTATTTTAAGCGGTAGAGAAAATGGATGGATGGATTGTTTATGAGAATATTGAGATTAATTCCAGCCGCCACAGACTTTACAAAGTCTCATTTTTGTTTCCCTGATGTCAAAAATCATCCTCGTGGTTAAAACTATAGGCTTTGTTTTCCAGCAGCGGTTGATGCATTGGTTTGTCTTTTTTAAAGTTACTGTTAGTTTGAATGCAATAATTATTCATGTTCATCATGCACTGTAGTTGATTCCGATGTGTTGCTGTTTAGGTGCTGCAGCAGAATCTGCAGGATTGGCAGCAGCGCACGAAGCAGATGCTGCAGGAGAAGGAGGACCAGCTCAACAACACATCCTGCAAAAAAACACTGAACTTAGACAGAATGATGGAGCTGAGGAGGAAGGTGAGCAGCTCCCAGTGCTCAACAGCTGTCGTTACTGCACAACTCACTGTCGAATGTAATGTAATTAGTTGCCAATTTATTAGTTGAGGGTGATGGAGCAGGTGGTGATGGAGGACAAGGAGGAGCAGGAGCAACTGCGCCAGCAGCAGGCAGAAGTCGCAGCCGCTACCAAGGTAACAACATCCAGTTCAGCTACGCCTCAGAGACTCATTTTGTGCTCAGCGTGTCTGACGATGTCCTGGTCTTTGCAGCTGCAGGCCTGGTGGAGATGCTGCATGGTCCGCCGAGGCCTCGGCCCTTTTAAAAAAGCCGAGGAGAAGAAGAAAGTTAAGAAAAAGAAAGGAAAAAGCAAGAAATGACATTTATCTATCACTGCTTGCTCATGTGACATCACACTATTAGATTAACACCAGTCGTGTGTGAGTCGTCACATTTCTTTATTAAAAAGTTTAAAAGTTTATTGTCATTTTAAACATGCACCAAATATAACACGAGTGAGGGTGGATTTCATGGAGATTATCAGCATATCTAAACATGTAGCAGGCAAAATGGAAATAAAAAAGTATTAAAATAAGAGGAAATGAAATTTAAGTGACTTTGAACGTTGCATAGTTGTTGGTCTGAGTATTTCAGAAACTGCTGATCCACTGGGATTTTCACACACAACCATCTCTAAGGTTTACAGAGAAAAGACAAAATATCCAGTGAGCAGCAGTTGTCTGGACCAAGGTGCCTGGTTGATGTCAGAGTTCAGAGGAGAATGGGCAGACTGGCTGGAGAAGATAGAAAGACTACATGAAGTCAAATAACCATGGTTCCAACCAAAGTACACAGAATAGCATCTCTGAACACACAACACATGCAACCTTAAAGCAGATGGGCTACAGCAGCAGAAGACCACACCGGGTGTCACTCCTGTCAGCTAAGAACAGGAACCTGACGCTACAATTCACACAGACTCACCAGAACTGGACAATAGAAGATGGAAAAATGTTGCCTGGTCTGATGAGTCTCCATTTCAGCTCCACATTCAGATGCTAGGCTTAGAATTTGGTGAAAACTTTTTTCTTAACAGTTTTTGCTCACGTGACATCATAATATTAAAATAACACCAGTCAAACATACAGAATGTGTGAGTCTTTACATTTCTGTATTAAAAAGGAAAAAGAAAGGGAAAAAAAGCACTTTCACTTTTCCAAGTGAGCCCAGATTACATGGACAATGTCAGCATACTTAAAAATGTAAGGCAAGTTTATTTGTATAGCACATTTCATGTGTAAGACAATTTAAAGTGCTTTGAATAAAACATTAAAAGCATTACAACAGGGTGCAGAGAAACCATAAAAAGGTAATTAAAAAAACTTTTAAAAGAAATTAAATAAAGACAGAAAAAGCTCAAACAAAATAAAAAAAAGTGTAAAAAATAAAAGTTACAGTGTGAGGAGTTCACACTTGTTTTGATAAAAGGCAGCAAATGTAGCAGGAACAATATAAATAATATCCTACTAAAATAAAATGTTTATTCAAAAACATTAACATTTTTATCTGTACATTTTAAAAGGAAATAAAAAGTTTCCTCAATAGATAAAACAGCTTTCAATAAGTTTAAATATATATATATATATATAAAAGAAAATCTAAAGATCTTACAGCAATAAAGACTATTAGTAGTCTACTGTTAATGACCACAGGTCATACACTTCATCATTAGTCTTCGTCATGACATCATGATAAATGAATCTTCCAGTTATCCACCACAGAGAAATGAATCATTTCAAACTCTGCCCAATAAAATTTCCAGCTGTTCCCCGACTGCCACCCCCCACATCTGACAGCGAAGCAGAACACCCAGCATTGCAAAACAGGAAGCATGCCGGGTGAGAAGAGTGGGATGCAGGGGTTTTGGGGAGCTTACGTCTGATTGTGCACGCTGGAACTTTTACAACATGGATGCAGTTCTGTTTGATGTCAGGAGTAAGACCAGTTCCCAGTCGTGTCATGAGATCAGAGCATGAAAGAAGTCAGTCAAGTCAGAATGAAGGAACTAAAACAACGGGTCAATAAATTCAACAAAAATGAATCAGTAGTACCTCATTTACATATTTAACTCGGTCCAGCTTCTTACGCTTATTTGTTTTGAAGCTCAAAGAATTATAAATATCACTGAAAAATACTTAAAATACTTAATCTCAGTCCTAAAATGGTCACTATAAACAACAAAAAGAAACAGTAGGCAGCATGTAGACAACTGAGTCGTAACCCTGCCATAGGAGTGTGCAGTGTGTCAGCTCTGTGCGGCCAAAGCTTCACACTTGTAATTCAGTCAAATGGCTGGTTGTGCTCAGCGTGCATGTAGTTGTTGTCTCCGATAATGACGTAGTTGAGGCGCGAGCTGTTGATGCTGATGTTCAGCTGCTCGCCTGATGTGTTTTGCGCTTCTCCCTGCTGCTGTTGGCAGCAGCTGCAACTCACCTGAGCTGTAAAAAAAAAATCAGCAAGCACAACGTGTGAGTGCAGGTTGAGGGGAACAGAAAATATGCAAACAACATGGGATGCATTCCTGTTCAGGGTGACTTTAAGCTGTTACCCACCATGCTTCTGCAGCAGAGGCTGACGCTCAGCCACTGCAGATGTGTTGGAATCCCCGATGACGCAGTCAATCAGGGTGGAGTTGCTTATGTTGACAATCATAATGGTCGAGGGAGGATTCCTCAGTGTTTCTGTTTGTGAGCGAGCGAGGTGGAAGAAGGGAAAAAAGGGAAGAGATTCTAAATATAGGAAGTTGTTGTCCAAGAGTGGCATCATTGTAAAACACAGCCGGAGTTTAAGTTCCTGTTTCTACGGTGCTCAATTACTACACATGGCTTTAGCTCAAGTTAATGCAAACATGCAAATAACGCGTGTCAAAAAAGACCGTTTTGTTTTGAGATATAAATAGAATAAGCCCAAAATGATTTACCGGCATAAATGGTGTAAAAACATAAATATAATAAACATAAAAAGCACCTGGTATAATTTTCTCCTCCTGGGGTTGAAGAGTTGGAGCTGTAAAGGCAGTGAGAGAGGCTTTAATTTTACTAATGAGAAATTTGGGGGGGGCAAAGTAACATCATATAAGAGGATTTTACCTGAGCAGCATGAGAAGTTTTCGCAGGACAGAGGGACACAGAAGAGCTGACAGGCTCTAATGCAGCTCTTCTGAGCCATTGTCTGCATCACCTGGATGATTCTCGCCATGCTGGGGGCTTTACAAGTCACCACCTGGAGCATGGGGGAAAATAAAAGGTAATTTTTGCAGGTGTGGTTAAAATTATGATGTAATCTTGCCTCAGAGAATCGTGCCCCCGTGTCTGATTGACTTGAGTGATGTTTTTTTTGTTGTCTTCTCTTTTTTTTCTTTTACCACAACGCGCCTTGTTAGACCACTTAATACTTGGTACTGTTATTTTCTAGGTCAAATGCACTTACCTCGAAGTGGTGGGGAATTTTTCTCCCCCCACCTGCCAAATTAGAAGACATCATACCTAAATGGCACTATGCTTAAGTTCTGCCGCAAAGACAAACTTTAAAAAAGCTTATAATTTAACATTAGAGAAACACGAACAGCTTCAGAGTGTGTGTTTTATCATGTACTCTGAATATTTACGTTTAATAGATAAAACTTATTTATCGATCTTATTTGTAGCGTAATAATAAATCCATTTCAACGCCTTACCTGATTTATTGGCCCTTTTCCCTTCTTTTTGATCATATTACTGATCAGATTCAGAGTCGGTTGGATGGAGGTGTTCATCTGTCGTGTTGTTGAGATATTGTGCGCCTCAGATGAATTCATACCGATATCAGCCTAGAAAGTTTTGGAGAAAGTCCCTGCGCATGCGCGCAGGGACTTTCCGCGCCTGGCTTTTTCAAAAACGACTTTTACTTTGTTTCTTGGCATGAGCTGAAAACTGAACACACAATTTAGTGTTTTATACAGGCTAAAAAAAAAAAGAAAAAAAAAAGGGGGGGGGGAGCTCTTATGTGACACGAAAGGAGGGCAGACTGTATAGTTTGCTTCTTGGTGGGTTACATCAGCCATGTTTGCTGCTGCTTTACTTCCTTATTGTTTGCAGATACTATGCGAATTACATAATGATTTTATCAGTGCCACTCATACAGGTTTGGGTTTGTGGTAAACCTGCCACACTACCAGATTGAATAGTAAGAACAGTAACAGTGAAATTTTTCATATAAGGTATTTTGGAGCAGTCGTTTGCACAGGCTGGCTTTTACAATATAGAATAAAATGAGTACAGCCTCAATTATTTGGTTTCAGTTTCATTGTTAGCAGCAGGAAGAAGAAATTATTATCCTCGATGTATTTTATGAATATTCTAAATTGTATGCCAACACTTTATTAGATTAACTATATTCCTAAACATTGGTCACAGAATCCCTGCTCGTATGTTGTCAACTGTGTTAACTGTTATTTTATTTGTCTGATGCCCATTTCTTCTTCATCTGTCCAGCTTTTAAGATGTTAACCCGTCTGTTTCACTCTTTATCTAAATTTTTTCTCTTTGTCCCTTTCTAATCCTGCTCATTGAAAGGTTTCAGTCACATAATGACCAAAATGTAATTAAATTGGTCTCTTTTTGGGAGGGGGTCAGATGTCCAAACTATATTTGTTTATTCTTAATGTGCTCAGATGTAAATATTTGAAGACTACAAGAAGAATAATGAAAATTTTCATTTTTAATCATTTCTGCTCTGACAGCTCATCTGTTGTTAGTTTAGAAACACGGTATTTCCATCTGTGTTGTCTTTTATAGGTCATTACTCAGCTACAGCAACAGAAGCAAACTTCTTGTCCAACTCCTCCAGCCTCACCTTCTTTCTACTATCCACAATAAACCTGAGCTGCATGCAAACGCCAACATCTGAAAACTAGCCCAGTGCTCTTTGTCTCTCTTTATTGTCACAGTTTTGAAAATATTCATGTCCCAGGCATAAAATGGAGACAAATGCAGTTTGAATAAGATAGAGAAACAGACTTTGCTCGCATTTTTGAGCAAACATATATAATATTGTTTATAAGGTGAATGAATGGAATAGATCTGTTTTTAATTTCTTGTTTTGAGGTCGACGGCTATTTCAGAAATTATCCTGGGCTGCATCCTTAGATGCCCAGTGCTTTCTATGTACTTAACCTTTTTTCTTTTCTAAAACATTTTCTATTTCAATATGGACTGTCCCTTGTAGTGGAAATAGGGTCTTGCTTGATATAGAATATAACAATGTAATGTTACGCTACTGAAATGATTTTGCTTTGGATTTCTATTATAAAATTGTCTAATTTCATGAACATTAAAGCCGCACAACTGAATTTTGTTATTTTGGTCACTGTGGCACCCTCTAATAAAAGATAATTCAGCATCCGTCTTACATCCTGTCTCTTCTCTGAACTCCTAGTAAGTAAAAGTCTGATGTTGAGTATTGTCTATGTGGGTGATTTAGACATATTAAGGCCTGCAGAATGGACCAGGCTAACCTTTATCCCAGTAAGCACAAATCAGGGGGGGTGCTCTAAGAGTGTGCAGAACAGCTGCACGGTTAGATAATGGTGAAGGCAGGCCCTTATGATGAGAGAAAACAGCATCTTCTGCCAGGTTATGGAAATAGACAGTACGATCAAATAACAATGCCATATCGAGACAGAGGGGAAAAACATGAGATCATCAACGCACACACACATATTCTTAGAGAATGTGTAATACGCGTGCATGTACCAACTGAAATGAATGAGGAGCTTGTGCACAGCAGAGGAGATAAATACAGAGTGGGCTGCTGGAGGAAAGCTCTTCTGCTCCGATCACCTGCACGTACAGATCTTTGTAACAGTTAACCCACTGGTCCGCGAGCCGGTGGCAACGATGAGGTCGGTGAAGGAGTGGCTGGTCACGGAACAACGGCCTAGAAGCTGTAACGCGCAACCTTTCTGTGACCTTCTGATATCGAGCGTTGACGATCCCTTCAACCAACGACATCTTCTTTCTCGCTTTGTCCTTTTGCCTCTTTCTTTTCTTTGCTTCCTCTGATAATGTCCGTTTGTGTTGCCACAAAGTGAAATGCTGCTGTAAAGTGATGCTCCATTATGGGAAAAAAGTTTTGAAGTGCAGTTTCTTTGCCCTGGGACATAATCACTTAAAGGTAATTACATCCCGGAATACTCTTAAGTTTTTACAATAAACAATTGAACAAGAATTTAAACTAGAACACCAAAGAAAACTTTGTTACATCCAGTGTTGCCAGATTGGGAGGGGTCTCTTTTGAACATATTGGGCAAGAAAAAAAATTGCATTTGGTGGGTTAATAGAATTTGGGCTGCTTTTGGCGAGTTTTAGAAAACTTCTCTGGAGAATATATTAAATAGATAGTTTTTTGCCATTATGTGGCAAAAATGAAAAACGTACACATTTCGATAAACTGTTGTGTCCTTGCACTTATATCAATAGTTAATTTATTTTGAAATGGAGAGAATCTGTTGAACTTCACATCATTAATCAAGTGTCACTGTAAAGTGCCCCAAACAGGTTTAAGAGTTCAACCAACACACTGAGGACAGTTGACCTGATTGGGGAGATTTGATTCCTCCATCTATTCGGTTGCTTACCTGGCTTCCTCTGACTGTTCATAGTTATTTGTGTTCAACATTCTTCAGTTCAACACAAGGAAATTGGTGAGATCACTATTGATCTGTATGCACTGTGTAACTGACTCAATAGTTGTGGCAGACTCATTCTTAGCTGATCAGCCAACCTGTTGCGTTACCCTTTTACTTTGTTTATTTAGTGCAATTGTGTGGCTATGAGGTGTTCTCTATTACACATGCAATAGTTTTATGGTTTTGACATGAGTTTCTAGAGAGAGATTTGGGCTGGTTTTTATGCTGGTGGGTGGGTTTCACATTGTGTTCAGGCTGGAAACTGTCAGTCAGATCTGGCAACCCTGATCCCATTACATACAGCACCAAATCACAGTAGCTCATGAAGGGTTTCTGATTCTTAAATAAACAGAAACATGTTACTTTTTGATGCACTTTACAGATGTTTCTCTTTTGTATCTCTGTCTTCTGCATCATGAGTCTGCTGCCTCCGCCATCTTTGGCAAATGGGCTGCTCTGTATTTTTAGACACTGGCTTCAGGCTGAACTTCAACAAACCTTCTATTCAATGTTAAGATGAACTCTTTATCATCAGTACTCATCATCATCATTGCCCACAATGTTAGCCTGGTCAACTCCCTGTGCCTAATCAATAATCTTCTCAGTCTGAAGTCAAAAGTTAAAGCTAAAAAGGGAGCCAACTATGAGGAACCATATAAAAACACATAAGATAATAAATATCTGATATTAAAATGTTATTAACCTTTAGCAACATTTGTACGTATATATGTGAAATCTTCTTCATAATCTTCAGAGCTTATCTTTTCCCCCTTTTTCTAAACAAGACTCTTAAAAATTAATCATGTAAATTATAGAAAGTGTTTCAAAACCCAGACAAATATTAGCAACCTAGCTGTGTAGACTCTGCTAGCATGCTAAGCTGTAGCCATAGTTTAAAATGTAAAACATGTTTTCATGACTTTTTAAGTAAAATGGCCATTTTTACAGCTTCAAATGTATGTCTTCATTCTCTTAATGGTTAAAGCTATAGAACATTTCCCCAAACTATAAGTTTCACAAACAAAGATGGCGGCCTGTTTCCTGCTTCCTTAGACTAACTTAAAGCTGATGGAAAAGAAGGCAGCAGTCTCCTCCTGAAAGAAATTTTAAAATGTACAGTAAAATTAATATTAATGTTTTTCTGGGTGTTTGGTCAGCAAGTATTGTGTAAATGTATATTTTTTGTATTATTTCATTTAATTTTTAATAACCATCTCTGTTGCATTTGTCAGCATCGTTTTTTTTTTGTTTTTTTTTAGTGACGCCTTAATTTCCCCCTGAAACTTTATTACATAGAAATAACCTTCAATCCCTAATCAATAGAAACTAATCATGAAACGTGCTTTTGAAAATTATGCTTAGTAAGCAAGTCTGGCGCGGTTGAATGCAGGAGGAGCCAACGCAACGTGGTCCATTACCACCACTTTATTCCCAGCTCGCGGGGAGTTTGGGTTTTCCGGAATGCACCGGAACGCAGCGTGAGTTCAGCGAAACAACCAGCAGGAGCAGTCAAGAGTTGAGCTCAGAAAAGAGAAAAAGCACAGCTTCCTGGATGGAGACAAAACGCTGAAGCAGAGCTCTCACACAGAGAGACCTGGCAGGAGCAGGACGGGAGCTTTTGGGCATGATTTGAGTTGTTCGGTAATCTCAGTGGGTTTGTGAGAAAGGTGGCGTCGGGGCGCACGCGCTGACTTTAAGCTCTGATAGCAGGTTGTTCCTGAGACTATCGACACATGTGTCCATGCCTCAGAAATAAGAGCACTGCGGCTGCGGATCTGGACTCAGGTTGCTCCTACACCCAGTGGTCCACACGTAAGGTAGGTCTTCGTCCCTCCGCCCATCACCCAAAGCTGTTTGTGAAACAAGTGTCATAAAGTGAACGAGTCAGTTTCAGTTTTGACCTTACAGTATGCGAAAATGCAACCTTGACGACATTCAGATGTGTCATGTTTCATGTGTGGTCTGCTTGGATGCAATACTGTGTAGAGGAAACCAAAAAAAAACAAACACTGGAAGATGCATGTATTACAGTGTAAGTACAGGCACAAAAACAACCTTTAAACACTGATTGTGTCCTCTGATTTCCTTGTTTTCTTTTAAATTGTTCTATCTTCATGTTTTAGTCTAGAAATTCTCAGAGAAAGAGGGCATGGAGTGAATGCAGCTGTATAAATGAATTCAGCTTCACACCTCCCCATGCACACACTCCCAGCTGCCTCCCTCCACAGCACAGTGGCATTCTGTGTAAAAGCAGCAGCAGCAGCAGCAGCAGCTTTTTCACCAGGCAGATTGGTTTTTCCCCGTCTCCGCCACACCGGTCAACAATGATGCTTTGATCCCCACCCTTCCTTTCCTCACCCCTTCCTCCGTGGAATACCGTCAAGACCTTGATCCGCCAGGACTGCTAATCACCATTTCACACCTAAAAACAAAGTGTTGACACACAAGGGCCTTTTGGTTAACTAATTGGAGCGGAAGCTCACGTTTGAATGTGGCTTTTGTGTGGGCCGGGAACATTCAGATTTGTCAAGGCCTGTGCTGACAGAGATGCTTTTGATTTGAACTTAATCTTATATGCAGGTATTCTGGGTGGAAATGCTTCTGAAGCAGTTTTCAAGACGCACTCTAACCCAATAACTCGTTAGTTCAGACCTAAATGTGGCATCTTCCTGTTGCATTCTGCATTACTGCCTTATACTTGTCACATTAAGAGGCCCTGGTCTGTTGTTACATGGTTACCCGGCTAATTTCAAGATGAACTCCGGGGTTGTACCCAGACAAAAGCCTCACTGTGTTATTAAAGAACATATTAGAGTTGCTACTGAGGGAAGCTAGCAGACAAGAAGGCTGTTATTTTCCCGCGAGACCACAGGGTTGGTTATGTGCTCAGGCAGGACAGGACAAGCTGACAGAATTGTGGGATGATGACTGCAGCCAGATCAGCTCATCTGTCTGAAAGTGGAGCGTGAGGATCGACTATGACTGTGCAGAAATGTCAGTACGTGTCGCTCCGCTACCGGCAATCTGCATGTAAACTGGTGCTGATCAATAGCACAGAATAAAATAGGGCTGTGTGAGAAATTTAGGACAATAGCGGTGGTGGCAGCGGCCTTATTGATTGAACTGCCTCGGAGTTTCCTGCCAACTTTTACTCCGCACTGAGACGAAGAACATTGTGTCGGGTAACGTGTGATTTCAGCAGCCACTCAGGCTGCACGCTGTGTTTTCAACGACACAGTTTCTTGTGTGACCCCATTTTGTGTTTAACCACTGTTATCCACAAGATTAAACGCCAATCCCAGATTATAGACACATTTCTCATGCTTTTTGGGATTGGAAAAAACTAATTTTTGGAGGTTTTGTGACTCTGGTTCCATTTAACACTTGATTGATTCTGTGATACGAACCTATGTCCCTGTAATATACAACCTATGAATAATAGCTGATGATTAAACTATTCTATTCTATTCTATTCTATTCTATTCTATTCTATTCTATTCTATTCTATTCTATTCTATTCTATTCTATT
>JAOXYM010000006.1:26878878-26896762 GCA_028567055.1 Leptatherina wallacei | reverse complement strand
GTGTGTCTTGTTTCTGTAGTTCTAATCTGTAAAAGGAATAAAATGTGTCCAAAAAAAAAAAAAAAAAAAAAAGGATGATGATACAGAGTGGTGAAATCATCAGAGTTGGGAAACGTAAAGTGACAGTTTCTAGAAACAATCAGCCTGGTTATGTGAAGAGGAAGCAAAGTGTTACATGGTCAAACGTTGAGTAAGTGCAGAAGTTTTATTTCTGTTTTTAGAAACATGGAGGCTGTAGATCCTCTGCATCATCAGCTGAAGGCATAGAAGCAGCCTGATCCCTCCATCCTTCCCTTCCCTTCCCGCCTGCCTCGCCCCAACATGGCCAGCAAAAGTCCCAGACTGAGCCGGGAAGCCCGGGATTCGGCACCGGTGACACCCGAGCTTGATGCAGACTCTGAGATTGGGCCTGAGATCTTCTGCAAACTGTGCCTCAGCCAGCAGCTAACTGCAGCCACCAGGGAGCTGCAGAGCTGCAAGTGCATGTACTGCACAGCGGTGAGTAGGAACAATGTGGATGATGCATAGCCGGGTATGGAGTCATAGGAGATAAACCTGGAAATGTTTTACTCAAACAGACTGAAACACCGGGATTAATTAAAAATAATGTTAAAATAAAATAATTTTATACATTAAAAAACAACATGTGTATTTATGTATATACATATATATATATGTATATATATATATATATATATACATATATATATACATACATACATATATATATATATGTATATATATGTATGTATATATATGTATATATAAACAAATTCAAAGATACTTTAATATTAATTATAATAATAGAAATAAAAGATATACAAAATAATATCCAAATAATAAATATAAAATCTTTACAATATGAAATACAATATTAATGTAATAACACTTGCATTGCTCATGCTTTGTGGCAGCAATGATTTCATTAAAATATTCCACTACCTGAGTCTTTAATTTGGGGGATTTAGGAACTTGACAAACATTTACTTGGAACAAGATGCTCTTTGTTATTGCAGCATTACATGCTGTGAAATGAAGTGGTTTCAACACAGGACTGGCTTTCCCTCATATTCACTCTTTAAATTGCCCTTGGAATTTTTATGATCTACTCCAGCTTTTCATCATTTTTTAACCACCTCCTGAGTTTCAGTTTCAGTCCCGTCAGGCGTGACAGTAGCTCTATCTTTAGAAGACAGGGCTGTATTATATATTATGGGTCCAGCGTGTGCCTGCCCGGCATATCAAAACCTGGATTCCAGATAGTGGCGGGCAGGTGTTAATCTCTGCCCCAAGTTGTCAGCATTGCACAAGGTCACACAAATAAAACACACCAACACACACACACACACACACACACACACACACACACACACACACAAGATGGGAACCTGATTCAGTAAACCCTGCTTATCTCTATTGTTGGAATCTGATATACTGTTTGGGTTTCTACTCACCGGTTCTGCACAGTAAGCAAGAACTCGTACAAAAGCACATGTTTGCACACGTCAGACTTCCCTCATGTGTTTTTCCTTCTACAGAAAAGTGATATTCAAATGTTTTGTTCCATAAAACTGTCTGCCTTTATGCAACAATCACTTAGTTCCTCATTTTTTCCAGATTTCATAGTTAAGGGAGCACATGACCTACAGGTTGCTCTGTCTTCCCCACAGTTCATTCACCCCACCCTCCTGCTTTGTTTTAAGCTACTTGATGTGTAGCGTGTTATTTTTCACACGGGGTGCGCGGGTTGCAGCGGCGTGTAGCCGTATTCTCACCAGTTCATGATATATCACATCTAATGCTGCCGTGTTGTTCTTCCCCCTCCAGTGTTTGCAGCAGTATGTTCAGCTAGCCATCATGGAGGGTGGAGGGGCACCCATCACCTGCCCAGATATGGCTTGCCAGAAGAGCGGAGTGCTAACAGAATCTGAGGTATGCCCCGTTTTAAACCAGTAATACATCAAGCCAGAAAAAGAGAGAGAGAAAAAAAAAAACAAAAGGGGAAAAAATGTTGCACAAACCTGAAGTCAGCAGTTTTTCTTTTGCTTGTGGGACATTCCTAGAATTTTTAGTTTGCTGGTTCAGCCGCTTTGTTTCCACTCCTGCGTGGATCTGGCCTTGATGAACACGTTCTTGTTGCATTTTCAGTGTGGAAATGACGTGATTAGCGCCATCAGACAAAAACAGCAATGTGACACCTGCCCACTGACTAAACCAGCAAACAGCAGCTCCTGCAACCTTCTTCTTACCTGAATCTGACCTCATTAAGACAAATGATGTGGAAAAAACCTCCTTGGCTTGTATTTGTTTACATCAAGCAGATGTTGGGCATCTTTAACAGTCACTTCAGGTCGTAGCTTCGCTTATTTCCATCTGTTTTTTTTAAGCTAAATTTCATGAAAGCAAAGCATGTTGCAATCAACCCCCCCCCCTTCTTCCCCCCTTCTTGTTTTGGAAATAATGCTGTTACTAGGTCACCCAGCCTTTCCTAGTATGAGTGTTTCAGCAACACTAAACTTTTCTACTTTCACGGTCCACACCGACTATATGTCAGTTTTTGATAATATTGTCTGTTGAATTTCTGATAATCCTGCGATATAAAGAAAATATATCTGTAAGTTTATAAAGAAAATGTTCGGTATTCAGTTTGATTTTGCGTTTACATGAAATATTTTTATTCTGATCAGCTTTTAATCCAAACACGGCTAGTGTTGAACAAGTTGTGGAAAAACTTGGAGACTAATTTTCACTCCAGCCAGACAAACTGATAGATGCGAGTGAAAATCCACAACTTGTTGCTTCTGTTTGACACGTTGATAGCCATGATATTTATGAACACATCTCTGTTCTGCAAAAGCTTGGAGGGAAAAACAACAGGACACATTTAACGTGTTTTAACACGTTTCCCAGGAATTTAGTCATGAATCACTTTTAACATGTTTTATGTATATCCTCAAAGATTTTCCAGCTAAGTACCCCCCTAACCAATACAGAGCTTTATGGTTGGAACAGGAGTAGACAGGACTGTACCATCAATGCTTAATTTGTTAAAATTTGTACCTACAGATACACTTTAAATTTCAAACATTTTAAAAGAACCACTGATATAAGATATTATAGGTTTCATGTGTTTTAATGCCCATAAATGCAAATTAAAGGAGTTATGTGTGTGTGTGTGACTCGGCCTTGTGTGTGCTCTGTGATTGCAGCTAGCTGGTTTGGCTGCAGCAGATCAGGTGGAGCTATATCGGCGTTTGAAGTTTGAGAGAGGTAAGTATTGTTGCATTCCTGTCCTGATCGCTGCTGATAGGCTGTGACCTATTTCAGGTTGCACAAACAACCCGACCAAGTGTTTACACTCACGTGTCTGGGATATTGTGCAGCCTGCTGCCCTTTTCTCTTTTTTTCTCCCTTTCTGCTCTGACCCAGCGTCCCTGAGGCATAGCTTTATAATAAGAACATAATGAGCAGACATCCACGTCCGTCTGCTGGTAAATCCCAGAGAATTAGCCTCTCGGTGCAAACGGGTTGTGGAAATGTTTATGATGGCACACAATGAGCTTTGTTAGATGTTGCAATAGTTTTCTGTCGACATTTGCAAACTGAGGTTAGTTTCTTTGCAATGAAACAGATGATTGTAAAGCCAGTTTAATAGTTATTGTTCACTATAACCATAAATCAGGAGTCCCATGTTATTGGATGTATGAAGAAGTTCAAAGTACAGGCTGTTTTGCAAAACTGTTTCCCCTCTGTTATGATTCACAATGAAAGTATGTCCTCATTGAGAGTCTGAGTCAGCATGCGGTGGTTGTTTTTCTTTTTTTTTTTAAATTTTGGTAGACATGCAGGACTCGATTCTTTTTCATCATTCATGTTATAGGCCGTGTTATAAACGTCTGTTTGCCTTCATACTAGTTTTTAGTCACGATGCTGCATCTTGATTATCAGCGAGTGCTTCCTGGTAAAACGATGGCGATGATCAAAGTCCTTCTAGTCCTCGTGCTTCCTTCTGATGTCTCTGATCAACATCACATAGGATTTTAGCATGGTTAGCATGAGCACAGAGCTATATACTTGTAGATGCTGTCGGATGTTAGCACGGCTGCCATGTTGGCCAGGTGAAAGCCCCGCCCCCTAATGCATGAAACTCTATGAAGGCAGGTTTGCACGATTAAACTCTGCAATTTAAACTGATTTTCAAGATGTTTAGGTCGTCAGAAAGTCCAGAAAGCCCTTCATGACGGACGATACTTCCATTAGAAAAAACAAAGGAGTTGTTTTATTTTTAACAATGTGGTGTCATTTTCTTTATATTTTTGGAAATTAACGTTAAATAACACGTTTTAGTGGGGTAATGCAGAGTTTGAGCAACATGGAACATTAAAATAAGCTACTGATGCTACATATTTATAAAACAGATATTATTTATAGCTAGAATAGATCAAGTAAAACTTAAGAATCACATCAGGATCTGTGTGTTCGTAAATTAAATCCTATGTATCTATTTGGAGATGGCGTCCACTGATGCTGTAAATAGACAGAGAGGAAGAGGAATATATAGATGTGTACAGATGTATCAGATATGTCTGATAATATACTGGTCAGCATTATGTACTACTGGGTATGCAGCAAAAACAATGTCTCTACATTATAGATAATTCAATTATGAGAAGTTTGGATGTTTTTTTCCTAACAGTAGAAGACGAGAGGAACAGCAGTGGGGATGGAAGTCCTGCAAACAGGAAGCTGGACACTATCTAATCATCTAAAACATCTTTTCCTTTTTACATATCAGAACCTTTTAAAACAAAAAACACTCAGCTGACTTTCTGAGATTAAGAGATGTAATAGCGTGTTGAAATACATTAAAATAAATAACGTTTGGAACAGATAAATGCACCACAAAAGTCTGGCTTTTACTATGCAGATCAGTCCCAACGATTCAATTCAATTCAGCTTTATTTGTGTAGCGCCAATTCCCCGACAGAGTCATCTCAGTGCACTTTTAAAGACGGCCTGTCCCATAAAAAACAATTGCATTATAAAACTATCCAGTTAATAATAACTGTGTCCATATAAACCAGTTTATAAAAATGATTACCTCGCTACGGAAACAAGCGGATTGTATCGACTATTCTCTTCAATCCCGAGCATGCACGGTGTGGTGGGGGACAGTGGAGAGGAAAAACCTCCAGCAGTACCAGAAAGGACAACCATCTGCCTGGACCAGTTGGACACGGAGAGGATAAGATGGGGCTCTACGAGCACCATAACACTAAGTCAGCGATACTTGATGAAAAAGAGGAACACAGATGGAAGACGTAATGTTTTATATTTATACATGAAGAAAAGGAGTAGAAAGAAAGAAATGGAGGGAAGTGCTCAGTGCATCATGGGACATCCCCCAGCTGCCTCGGTCTATAGCAGCAGAACTAAAGCCGGCCCTAACTATAAGCTTTATCAAACAGAACCAAGTCTAATGTTACATGTAGAGAATGTGTCTGGCTCCACAGAGAGGGGTCTGATAACTCAAAGTTCTGCCTCCCGTTCTACTTTTAGATCCTCTACGAACCTCCAGTAAACCTGCAGTCTGGGAGTGAAGTGCTCTGTTGGGAAATATGGAAGGATGAAATCTTTAAGATAAAAATTTAGTTTTATATGTGAGGATGAATTTTAAATTCTATCCTGGATTTAACAGGGAACCAATGAAGAGAAGATAAAACATGTCTGGTCTGATGAATTTTCACACACTTTTCTCTTTACGCATCCACAGAAGTGAAGCTTGACCCCAGTAAAGCCTGGTGCCCGGTGCTTGACTGCCAGGCGGTCTGCAGCGTGCGGCCGAGCACCGAGGGCCGACCCGCCGCCGTTCCCTGCCCCACCTGTCACGCCATCTTCTGCTCCAGCTGCAGGGGTCCTTGGCAAGACGGCCACACGTGCCCTGAACGCCAGCCCATGATCTCGCCCTCGCCCTCTCATGAAAGCAGGTCAGTCAGTCAAACAGACGGTGGCTTTGGTCGGCTGCCCACCGCCTGCAGCCACGGGGCCACGCTTTGAAAATGACACTCTGCTAAAAGCAGGACGAGAGTGTCATTTCAGGCTGCAGAGGGAGCCATAAAGGTCCGCTTGGTCATGCTGGAAACAAACTTATAAACAAATCGTGATGACGAAGAATAGAAGTATTTCATTTAAAAGATTTTGACAGCTTTCATTACGTATAAAAAGGCGCGACAGCATAGCGGGGCAGCACTTTAAATAGATCATCGAACTGATGTGCAGTTCCTGGCCTCCCAGTAGTGGTCTATGCTGAATAATAACATTATATCAACATTAATAGCTCATTATTTCACAGCACAGGCCTCATTGTACAGCTCAGTAACTGTGCTGCTCCAAGCTGTGGCTCTGCCACATTTACTCTTGTCATCGGGGAGCTGCTGAGTTATATTGGAATTCCACTGTCTCTGTGCCAGAGGGGGGAGGAGGGGGAGGCCGGGTGGGCACCGAGCAAGTTAGTTCACAGTGCAGCAGGAGTCCGAGCGCTGCATTGAAGCTGTGGTCTCTGCACATAATACTGATATATTTACCTAATTGCTGGTTTCTTCTACCATCTTTTAGGTGCCTTTTAGCATCTTTTGTCTATTTCTTTTGGTTTTACAGCTTCAGTCTTATTACTTAAGTAGACGATAGTCAACCACGTGATCAAAGTTATTTTTAAAAAAAAACAAAAAAAAAACATGACTGCTTGCCCTTGAGTTATTAGATCTGGCCTTGGAGTGTCCTTCTCTCATACATCTACTTCCCAAAATAATGAATCCATTTCAAAGTGAGTTCTGCTAAATAAAGATATCACACATTGTCTTGAGACTCCCAACATGCTCCCATTAACCTCGTCCCCTCTGTGTCTCCCTCCTGCTCCAACAGCGGCGCCGACATGTCCATCAAGCAGTGTCCCATGTGCGGGATCTACATCGAGAGGAACCAGGGCTGCGCCCAGATGCTGTGCAAGAGCTGCAAACACACTTTCTGCTGGTACTGCCTGCAGAATCTGGACGTGAGTCTCTCCCTGTCTCCTAACTCACAGATGAGATGGAAAAGTGCAACCAGCCAGCCTTACACGGGTTTGTTTCTATGCAGGGTGACATCTTCCTGAGACATTATGATAAGGGACCATGCAGAAACAAGCTGGGACACTCCAGGGCCTCGGTTATGTGGAACAGAACGCAGGTGAGACAGAAGAGGAGACGATGAGCATGTATTTCAGGTTTATGGGGAGTCGTTGTCTGAAAGCCAGACATGTGTGAAGGACAGGTTGTCCCGTGCATGGACTCAGTTTTTATCCTGATTCTGCAGGATTTGCTAGTAAAGTTTGTGGATCTCATCCCAGCACTTCTGTAAAGTAGAAATACTCGCCACAGAAATCCACCGGGGAGAAGTAAAACTTCCATGACGCATTTCCACTTCATTTAGAAATGAACAAGTACGCAACTCTGCTCTCATTTACCACCACGAATGGGAAACATTTAGTCTCCTTCCAATCATCAGCAGCTCTGTTGCACTGTTGCTCTGTTAAAGACCTGCAAGTCTGTGCTGACTGTGTGTGTCGTTTGTTTTCCACCAAGAAATCCTTTATCAGACTTTAAACTGAGCTAATCCCAGCACTTATCTCAAATTCCTCCGACTGTAACGACGTCATCCCGACAACAAGAAGATTACAATTTGCCGACAAACCTACTTTGTTTCTGCTTTCTCCTGCTCTAATGCCATTTTTACCGTGTGATTAGTATCAAATTTGCTGTAAACCTGCTGACATTGTCACAAAAGTACAACAGCACAGTTGTTCCTTGCAAAACAACCCATGATAGACCCGGTCACACCCTTGCTTAACAGGTCCTTTAAGATTTACAGTCAGTTTGCCTCAGATTCCTTCAGCCAGTAACTTTCTAAGCTGCCTCCGAGCGCTCCTGTTGTGCCTGTTTTGGTTGAACACAGGCTCTGTTTAGGGTGTACTGAACACTGTCTAAGTTTAGATTGAACACAATGTGATACGTGACTTTACTGAGCCTTAATATACACACCAGCATGATGCGGACGTGTGATTATGACACCTGTCTGTGATAAACATATTGCCTCCCCCGTCAGTAGCCATGTAGCCCGGCAGGATACCGTCAGCCACATGAGTTTTTACTTAAGCCAGCCGCTGGCTGAGTGAGGAAGGTTTACTCTTCCTGGTCATCCCAAACCTGTTGTACTGGTTAAGGGGGTGTCAAGTTTTTTCCATACTGAGCTTTACCTGCCTTTAAGGAGGGACTGAAATGACTAAAAGACATTAATAAAAACAATATTCTTATAGCCCAACAAATGAATTGATAATACTGTTTAATTAAAATGTTAAAAAAAAAGCTATAATTAAGTTATAAAATGTTAAATACATTCATTTTGCTTTAATTTTCAACTATTTCCTTTTAACTTTATCTATGCATTTATGTCTTCTTTGCACCCCCCTATTATTTCCCTAATTTTATTTTATTATCTATCATTTGTTTATTTTATTCCCAATTTATTCATTTTCTATTGAAGTAATGTTTAATTTGTCTTATTTATTGATGTATTTGTTTCTTTATAATTATCTGTAATTCTTTTTATATTATATTTTATTTTATTTTATTGTATTGTACTCTCAAAAGTTCGACTGCATTACCCATCATCCCATTTGTATCCGGTAACAATCTGCTTGCATGATCTTTATCAGTTTTTTAACCCAAAATGTTTCTGACTTTTTGTGTTTTTTCCAGGTGGTGGGCATCCTGGTGGGGGTCAGCATCATCGTGCTGGTGACGTCTCCGCTCCTCCTGCTGGCCTCACCCTGCATTCTGTGCTGCGTGTGCAAGCCCTGCAGCAGGAAGAAAAAGAAGAAGAAGAAGAAGAAGAGGAAGACGGAGCTCAGCCAGTCAGACTCCACCACCTCATAGCGGCTCCTGCTTCTGAACTTGTGGAGGACTTTTCATCCCCCAACTGACTGGAGCCCCTCAAGTGGGTCACCTGAAGTCAACAAGCTCCTGCTTGTATCTTAATCCTCAAAGACAGATTTGTTCAGAAATCACGTACGAATTAAAACCTGATCCTGTGGAAGTGTAAATACGTAGCGAACGAATGATAATTCCTCACCTGCCGGCATTTATTTTCAGAGACATGACGGGATGAACCTGAAAGCCATGGCTGTGTTTTCCTGGACAGGACACACTCCTACACACACGCACACACACATCTAAGTCAAAGTGCAACGCCACCTTCATGTGCCAAACGTCATGATGCCAAACCAGAGATATTAGGTGCTCAAGTGCCTCGCTCTACAGTGCCCGGGGCTTGGCTCGATTTCTTTTGCCTTCCATCCTGTCTTTATCTTATGCAAAACAAATAAATAAATAAAGCATTATGAAAAAGGACATCCATCAGGATCACACAGGGCTGGGAAACCCTAAACAATGCAAAACATTCGTAGCTCGTGGAAGAAGGCGAACGGCATCTTGTGTGCACTTTATAATCTGTACTTATATGAAACATGATAGGGCTTCAACGGTGCACAGAAGACTCTTCTTCTGCAAATGTTTGTTGTTTCCACCCGTCGAATGTTCCAGACCAAAGGCTCTAAAGGATAACGTGTGCTTTTCTAAAGTGTGTTGATATGTATTTAAGGATTATGTATGTATGGTATCATTTCTATGTTTCTGTTGATGTTTCTGCATCGGATATTTTCTAAATGCGCCATATTAAATGAAAATAAACATAATTTCTTGAACATGCATCAGATGTAGATGTTAATCTTTTCAGATCTTTAGAGAAAAGGGAACAATGTTCATATATTTCAGTTTTCATACATCATACTGATTGACATGCTGTGATGGGAGCGCTGCACAAAAAACAAATTCTGAAAACCTTTGTGAACTTAGGCAACGATGCAAGGAAAACAACCTGAATTCCTCCTCAATGACGTAAGAGACTGATAACACCTGACAGAAAACAATTACTTTAAGTCGTCATGCCTAAAGGTGCTTCTACCGGTTATTGAATCATGAGATGTACCTTCCTTGTTTGGTTTGTGGAGCTGAACCTAAGATAGTTTTCCTTTTTAAACCAACAGGCCTCTTAAATCAACATTCAAGATGTTTATATGTCACATGCTCTGTTATACACGTTCAATATGTTGTGAAATGTGACTCAGTCTGACAAAAAATGTCTAAATATCTTCATAGTATGACTGACACCCTAACCCATATCTTCATTAGTATCAGTTTTTATTTTAATCTTATCCACAGTGAGCTTTGTGAAATGCGACCAACTAAACTCAAAGCACAAAAACTAATAAAATGAGGAACATTTCATGCACAGGTCTGTGACAGGGAAGTGACTGATTTCAGTTGTGAACAGTGAAAATGACAAATGACAATAGCTATGAGATTTTTATATATTCATTTTTTAATGTGCTATTAGCTGGACTTAATGGGACACTTTTGTCCTAAAATGACTAAAAAGGATAGTAAATTTTAAATCTAATGCACAGAAAAGCTAATAATGCATCAATGTCTATATTTTGGCTTATCCGTGACACATCCAAAACAATTTATTTTTAAAACAAAAAAAAGTCTAAATCTCCAACCTTTTTTAAGTGGAAAATAAACCATTTTGGGGAGATGTTTTTGTCTTTTTTAAAACTACTTTTGTTGTTTTAATAATGGCATCATGCAACCAAACCCTGATAATTATTCAGTATTTGATCGCTTCGATCAGGACTGATATAAATATTTACATAAACATATGACTAAGAAGGTATTTGGTTGTTTTAAATGTAAATAAAGATGACTTGAGATCAAATCTATGATAAATAAAATCATTAAAAACTAGTGTTGAAGTGCCATCAAGTGAAGGTGTCAGATTTGAAAGGATCAGCGGGTCTTATAAAGGGGTTTGGCGACACCCTGTGGCCACGGACAGAACTGCACCCTTTGTTTTGCACAAACTGACGTGGGCATTTTTTTCGCGATCTGCTGGAAGGAACTGTGGAAGTTTTGATCAAGAAATGGCAGCTCAAGAGGAATTCTTTGCGGGTAAATGCTCAAACAAAGCAGAAGTCAAACATTATTCCATGTGTGTTTATTTATGTGCACGATTCAGACCGAAAGTCTGTTTGTGCAGCGAACTGCGAAGAACAAAGCGATTAGATTTGTTTGCCAACCACAGTAGATAATACTGAAGCTGTCCTGGTACAGACGAGCCTTGTTTATGCCCTGATTACGTGTTAAAAAGACCGAAGAATCCTGACTGTGCTTTGACGTGATCTACTTTCAAGACATTTTGTTCCCACGTGTCTTTCACTACATTTCCCATCTGTCAGATAGATGGTGGGTTGAATTTGTCATTCTGATAAAAAATAAATAAACAATGATTACACAGGCATTCCCAGGATCCAGTATAAACCAGGAGCTGGGCCCCAGGATGTCATGTGCTTCAAGCACTACAATGCAGAGGAGGTAGGTGTGGCTTCCCCCCCCCCACACACACACACACAGCCTCATACATGAAAACCCAAAGATTCATTCCTTCTAGATTTTATATCATTTTGTGAAGCAGCTTTTAAGTTTTGATGTTGGATTCCAAGTTATTGGAGAAAATAGAGATACTGAGCTGAAGAGAGTAGACCGGCCACTTCATCATGTCCACCTTGCTGGTATCAGGTTGGATCTAAATCTCCTTTCTTCCTCATTCTGATGCTCAGTTTGAACTTCAACAAGTCGGCCATGTCTATAGTATGTATTGAGTTGCTGTCGTGTGATTGGCTGGTTTAGATATTTAAAATTGAACACGTGTGCCTAATAAAGGGGCACTTTTTCTTTTCTTTTTTTTCTTGTGGGATCCACCTGTGTTTATGTTCCTCTGTGCAGGTGCTGATGGGGAGGACGATGGAGGACTGGCTGAGATTCTCTGTCTGTTACTGGCATTCGTTCTGTGGAACTGGTACTGTAACAGCTGAGCTCACATTACTCATTAAACAGTCTGGAGAGGCTTCCTGCTGACTAATAAGATGACGAAGCAGATTACCAGTTCATTCTTGTTTTTTAAAAAGGATAAAATGTTTTCCTTGTTTTCTGTTTACTTCTCCAGGTGCTGATCCTTTTGGGTTTCCAACCCTCCACCGGGCCTGGAATGAAGGTGCTCCCATGGAGTCGGCTAAGAAGCGACTCGGTGCTGCCTTTGAGTTCTTCACCAAGCTTGGTGTGAGGAAATTAAGCTGTATTTTCATATCATATACAGTACTATGTAAAAATCGAACGTCAACCCTCATTCTTTTTGTGAATGGCCAGAAAAACAGGTTCAGCAATTTATCAAAACTTAGAAACAACAATGGAAACCAAGTATAAAAGCCTAAAACAGAGTGTGTACAATTCTAACAAGCTTGAAAGTGAATATTTGGTCTGAGCAGCTTTATTATGGACCCTCTCAGACAAGCTTTCTTTTTCATTTCTTTAGTCTTCAGGAATAGTTCTCCAGGCTTTTGAAGGACTTTCCAAACCTCTTCTTTGGATGTTTCTGCCTTTTTTTAAATGTCATTCTCGGTCCAGATGATCCCACACTGCTTCAGTTATGTGGCTTTGGCCAACAGTAGATGGATCAACTAAAGATCCAGATGCATCTCTCAGGTCCTGTCGGGTCTTTACTGGATTTAATTTCTTTTGTAAGAACATCACCTTCAGATGGAGTTAATCCGCTGTAGGTTTCAGAGTTTTTAGGCCTGACACTTCTTCTTCCATTCTCCACTTGTCCAGTTTCCTCGATCTTTTGGGAAAAGTTTTTACCATAAAGTGATGCAAAAGGTCCCAGAAACTGCATGTATCACATATGATGCATGCGGTACTAAAGGGTTAAAGGCAGACACACTCTAAGCACATTTCTTTGTCAACCATCAGGTCCAAGAACTGGACTAAAAAATGAGTGAAAAACTGCTGATGTATAAACTAAAACTTCATCCTGATTTTTACTTCTTGAAATGAACATATAAAGAAACGAGGTCGGCTCAAGACTTTTGCACAGCACTTTACTATATGTGATCAGAATTATTGAATAGTTTCTTAATCATTTGTTTGTTTGCACAGGTCAAGTATTACACCTTTCATGACAGGTAAGTGATTTAAAATAATCTTACTATCACTCCACCTGAGACTGCAAGTAGTTTGACACTTAATACCCAAAGATTAGAGGTTAGAAAACACTTAAAAAGGTATGCAAACAAAGTTAGCTTTATATAAATGGAATATAATATTTAAAGTAAAATCTAAATGACATTATGAAGCAAACTGCAGGTCAGTCCACACCTCGTTGCCCTGATTGTCCTGCTAAATGCAGTCCTCCTCATCCTCCACAGAGATATGTCTCCTGAGGGCTCCACCCTGGAGGACACCAACAGGAACCTGGATGAAATCACAGACTCGGCTCTCAAGCTGCAGAAGCAGACTGGCGTGAAGGTGCTGTGGATCACCTGCAACCTCTTTGCTCACCCAAGGTGAATATTTTATTCTTTAACCACATTTAGAAAGTAGGATGGTGATAAAAAAAATACAGCTAGTCTGGCAGAGTTGAATAATTTTACCTGCAAAACTCCCGTGACAGGTACATGAATGGTGCAGCCACCAACCCAGACTGCCATGTTCTGGCTTATGCCGGGGCTCAGGTGAAGAAGGGTCTGGACATTGCCAAGAAGCTGGGAGCAGAAAACTTTGGTATAAAAAACATGTTAAATACACCATTCTTTCCCCGTCTCTGTAACCAGCTTACTTTTTTAATCCTTAGTGTTTTGGGGCGGCAGAGAAGGTTTCCTTTCCATCCTTAACACGGACGTTGCTGCTGAGCTGAAACACATGGCCAACTTCTTCAAAATGGCCGTCAGTAAGTGAGCACATGAATGTTTGGCTCGCTCTCGTCTCTTCACGGTTCATGTTTACGCCTGTGACTTATCTCCAGATTACAAAGAGAAGATTGGGTTGACATGTCAGTTTCTTATCGAGCCCAAGCCGAAGGAGCCGTGCAAGCACCAGTATGACTACGGTGAGGATTCTTCATCCCTCTCCTTCATGTGCTGGTCGTTTTCTCACTTCTTTTTTCTCCGGTTTTAGATGCTCTGAGTGTTATCGGCTTCTTAAAGCACTACGGTTTGGAGAGCCACTTCAAGTTGAACATTGAGCCCAACCACACCACTCTGGCAGGACACTCTTACGAACATGATGTCGTCATGGCCTCCGCGTAAGACGTCAGACTTCATTCAGAAATGTCATTTAATGTTGCTGCCATATGTTAAATGCTTTTTTTTTTCTAATCATCATTACTTACTGGTGAGTAGTTTTGGCATGCTGGGCTCAGTTGATTCAAACACTGGCTCTCCTGACCTTGGGTGGGACACAGATCAGTTCCCCATGGACATCAGGAACTCCACCCTGGTCATGAAGGTAAATTAATTCAGTTAAACTGCTAATTTACTCTGATCAGCCACAACATAAAAGCACTTTTGGGAATTATTTTGGAAGATTAAAGAGAGTTCTGGTAGGAAACTTTGGGCCTTAAGATTCATGTGTCTGCTGTTTGAACGTGCACCTGTCGAGCTTCGTTGCAGACCAAGAACATCATGTTAACAACATGGCAGCTGCATTCAAGAAGACAACGTGTTGTCTTAGTCTGGATTAGTCAGGGGCACGCACAGTCTCCAAACTGTGCAGATTACAGCCCAGTAAAACATTTGGAGAGTTTCCAGAACAATCTATGGAGACGTTTCCATGTACCCTGCAGGATCTAAAGAATCCAGCAGCTTGGTTCCAGACACCACAGGAGCTTTAATGGCCCTGCGTCGGTGCTTTTAATGTTTTGGCTGAACATGTTTTTTGATCCTTTGTCAAGCTTATGTACTTCCAGCTAATGAAGCGCTGGTCAGACAAACCAAAATGGATGACGTCGTGCAAGAAAGTTTCAAGACGTCGTCCGAGTTTTCTCAAATTTGAGATAGAAGCTCAAAGATGAGAAGTTGAGCTATGTGGTGGCATAGTTCCTGATAAGTTATCCAAGAAAGACGTACGCTTTTAATTAGAGGAATCCTTGTCGATTCAGTTTCCTGATAGTTTGAACATCTGCTGCTTAAGATGAGTTTCGACACAACAGATGAGGGCATGGAAATCTGGAAGCTTTTTAGAGGGATACCGTGTAACTTTTGGCCACTAGGGGCGCTAAACCTGTAACTTCCCACAGGCCACACTTCCTCTGGAGCGATCCCTTTCCCTCTTTTATCTTTCTGGCCTCCTCAGACAACGTTTTCACCTTCTTACCTCGTTCAGCCGTGACAAACTTTAGATCGAAGAGGAGGAAAAAGTAGCAGAAAGCAGAGCCCTCTGTGTTTATAGAGGGGGAGCGTAAAGCAAAGCGCTCCAGGTCACATGATCCCATGAAAAATGGATCTGGTCCTGCAAAGTTACAATGTCTGCTTTCTGAAGAGGGCAGCCCCCTCGGAGCGCGGACACGTGTCAAGCACTGTTTATAGACCCCAGAAATCATCCATTATTACTCACATTAGGCTCATATTTGGGTCAAAAGTTACACGGTATCCCTTTTAAAGTAGCACTAAGTAACTTTTTGACCTTTTTATAAAAAACATTTTTCACTTGTTTTGATGGTACAGTGACATCATGTACATTTCTGGAGCCGTTGTTGCCCAGCAGCGTCCAGAGGCTGCTGTTTTTGTTTCAAATCCAGTACAAGTAGCTCCTGTAACTCTGGTTTTGGTCCAAACTCCTTCAGAAAAATTCAGTATGTGACACTTTGAGCTCATTATAGACGCTGATGACCTCAATAAGGCTAAACTATTAAGAGAAGTGGCTCCCCTTCATGTAATACATTGTCCAGCGACGTACTGTTGAAATCTGTGCAGCTTTTATTAACATTTAGGTAACTAATGAACAATTGAGGTTTAATTGCAAAGAAGTGACTTGACATTAATGTTTTGGCTGACTTTAGCGACAGCAGATGAGATGAGAGATAATGGAGCCCGGTTATTCCTCAAGTGTCTCATCTCCTTCCAGACCATCGTTGAACAAGGTGGCCTGCAGCCAGGAGGCCTGAACTTTGATGCCAAGGTGCGCAGAGAGTCTACAGACCTGGAGGACCTGTTCATCGCTCACATCGGAGCCATGGACGCCTTCGCAAGAGGACTCAGGAACGCAGTTCGCATCATTGAGGACGGAGCCATCGCTGGCATGGTGAAGGTACGTCGGCTGTTCGTGTGTAAAACCGATTTTATTTTCTTGCACTGTCAATGAGTAAACGTCCCGGTTACATCTAACGTTAATACAGGATCGATACTCCAGCTTTGGTCATGGTCTGGGGCAGAAGGTGGAGAGTGGTTCTGCTACATTAGAGGAGATGGAGGTAAGGCACCAGATTCCTGAACACAGAGGGGGGGAAACAGAATAATTAAATGAGAAAGCAGTTTTATTTTACAATAAGAAATGAGAGAGGATGGCCCCCAAATTATTATTTCTTCATGATTCCAGGATTTCATCAAGAAAAACGGTGAGCCGAGAGCAACATCAGGGAAGCAAGAGAAATATGAATCCATATTTAATCATTATGTTTAATGAAAACAGTCCTTCTGTCTGTGTTTAACTTTAGACCTGATTTAGATGGTAAACTACGCTCTACCTAGAGGACTGAATAGGGTTAGATAGTAAATTTATTACCATTTCATTATAAAAGTTATTTATTAGCCCTGTTTAGAATAACCATGTAGGCTAACGGATGAATTCACTGCTGACATGTATCAGGATGTATTTGTGGTACTTCTGACCTTCTCTGTATCTGTATGAGTTAATCACTTGTGTTTCTGTGTAATAAAACTTGATGTTTTCTGGCAGATTACAGTTTGTTTTAGTGCTTTAAAAAAAAATCTTATCTTTTTTTTCAGTAAATCACATGCCGTTTTCAAACATAGCTAAAAGATGAGTTGCACTTATTTAAAGGTAAAAAATGTTGAATTGAATATTGTGACTCAGTAAATCAGCTTTGTTTTAGCTGCAGATGGTTAAAATGGTGAATTTCTGTATTTACAGGACTTAATTTGAACTTTTATAAAAGATAACAGAGGTGGAGAGGTGTTTCTTTTAACTGTGAGACTGGATATGAAGCTCATGAAGCCCAACCTGCTCTCTTCTTCATACCTGTTGAGCTGATCAGAGGATTTTTCAAACATGTTATTAGTTCACATGCGTGACACACTCATAAAGACTCCTGGTTAGAGGGCTCTATGATTTTTTTCTCTTTCACTTTTTCAAATTTGAGAAGGTTTTGAGTTGTACTACCAGGCCAGATTAGCAGCTTCCTTATTTCTGTCTATAACCTGGCTCATTGATTTAAAAATGACAGATTACAGAAGGAACACAAATTACTGACAACAATGTACATGGAGAGTAAAGAGAGAGAAATGGAGGGAGGAGCTCAGTGCATCATGGTTAAGTGTCACCAAGCCAGACTTAAATAAGATTTATTAAAAAGGAAAGTTTTATATGCGGAAGATATATTAATGTTTAACTTAAAATATGAGTCAGATTGATGTTATTTTACAGCTAGATGTATTATTTTTACATCTAGCTGCTCTTACACAACTTTCTCTTAGTTTAACCCAGCAGTCTAACCAAGGCTTATGAATTGAGTTAATATAGTTATGAGTTTTATTTTAGTGGGCTGTTGCTTGTTTAAATGTATTTGTATCATTAGAACTTAACTGTATTTATTTGTTACCTGCCCTGGGACTGTAGATGGAAACTATCCGGTGGCTAAATCTGGTACAAGGCATCTTTTT